>CAUYRT010033352.1:0-44423 GCA_963574885.1 Lepilemur ruficaudatus | reverse complement strand
AGCGTAGCTCACAGTAACCTCAAACTCCTGGGCTCAAGTGATCCTCCTCCCTCAGCCTCCTCAGTAGCTGGGACTACAGGCATGTGCCACCATGCCCAGCTAATTTTTTTCTATATATTTTTAGTTGGCCAATTAATTTCTTTCTATTTTTAGTAGAGACAGGGTCTCACTCTTGCTCAGGCTGGTTTCAAACTCCTGACCTTGAGCGATCCTCCTGCCTCGGCCTCCCGGAGTGCTAGGATTACAGGCGTGAGCCACCGCACCCAGCTGCTTGACTACTTTTAAAAGGAGCAACAGAGAAATTTATTCAACTCTTCCAGTCCTTTTATGGCAATATCTTCTATTTTTTAATACTTTCAAATCCATTACTTTTTCATTGTTTGGCAGATATTTCAGCTATAGGTCAAACAGAATTTGACATAAGACAGCAGTTTGTTCTTTTGATACACTAAAAAAATCAATTCATCATAATGTTTCTTCAAATGAAAAGTTGAGCCAGTGGAAAAGTGTGTGTTTAACAGCCTTTTAGAAAGACTGGTGAATGCGTCTTTTGTCTTTTAGCAGTTAAGAGATATTTTACATTTCTCCAGTATAACCAGAGGAAACATATGTTCCAATATAGTGCTCATATTTTCAAAAGAATGTAAAAATACCAGTGTAAATGTCATTATTGGTTATCAATATAAAACCCTTTCTATAATTTCTGAAATGACAAACTTACTAGTTTCTTACAGTACATAAAGTGCTAATTCTAGCAGTGTGGTGCTTCTAGTCAGTAGTGTGTTCTTTTCAATAATGAACCAGATTGCCAATGGGTAAGCAAAATTAAACTGATTTGAACGAGAAATAATTTGACTTTACTGGTTATTTAAATTCTTTGTAACTTTAGGAAGAATATACTTAGTCTCTTAAGATTAGTTCTGCAACTTATACTCAAGATAACTACTTACAGACCTTTTCGGGAAAAGAAGCGTGAAGACTCACATTTATGGGTTCCTCCAACTTGCGCCTTTATGGTTCATAATGCAAAAATATTTAGATTGGCAGTTTTTTTAGAACTACTTGCCTGAATGAACCATATATTCTACAGTGTTAGAGATCATTATAAATATATTCGTATTTACAAAATACTACAAAAGATCCTCTAGAAAGTATATCTGTTTGGCTCTCTCAATCTTAATGTCTTTTCAGTAAGGAAATTGGCAACTGAAGTTTGCCTAGAGTCTTTCAAAGTTTGCATTAAATCTTGTCATTAGTTGCTTGTCTTGTTCAGTCAAATTTTAGGTGACTCCTTTATTAAGCTGCCTGTTGTTAGGTTGGTTGAGACTCTTAAGCTGGCTGATCAATTAAATACATGATGAATTGCAAAATACTTGATCAACATTTGAGAGTCCCTATATTTTTAGTAATATTAGTGGTACATCCAATTGACAGGGATAAGTTATTAATAAGTTATAATATGACTTTCTCTTTGGGAGGACTTTAGGCTGAGATAGTCCTAGGTTTTAGCTCCTCCCTTTAATTAATTAATTAATTAATTTTTTTTTTTTTAGAGACAGTCTCACTGTGTCGCCCACTCTGAGGTGCAATGACAAATCATATAGCTCCTATCTTTTTAGCCTCAGGAAGTCCTTGCATCTCTCTAAGCCTCTGTTTCTTGTTTAGATCAGAGACAATAAAATCCATCTTGTTATAAATGTTGTGTGTTAAAGATTTAGTATTAAGGTACTTACTACAGTGATCGGCATATGCTGAGTCCTCAGTAAATGGTGACCATTTTTGAACTTGAAGAATCTGTTTACATGTGTACATAGGACAGAAAGTGAACAGGAAATATTATATGGCTCAGTGCTAGAGTATAAATTCTGATAATTCCAGTTCAGGGAAATTAGAGATGATTCTGGACTAGATGATTTTGGCTTAAACTTTTATGGAGAAGATGTAGTAGCTGGAGGTAAGCCCAAAGTGGATGGAGTCAGTGTGGGTGTGTGTTGGGGGATGGGGATTGCATTTTGATTTTCTGAGCTAAAAAGAATACATGGAAAATAGAAAGGGCTTTAGAATCAAGATTTAACATGTATTTGGAGTCCTTAGTTTTGCTAAAACAAAGGACTTGTGTGGATACTTACAAATGAGAGAGAGGAGTTTATAACCTTGATTGCTAAATTGGGTATTCAGTTCTGAGCCTTAATAGTTTTCAAACTTTTTTTACTCTGATCCTTACTAAACAATGTAGTTTACATCATATGAGTGCGGTATACTTAACTTCTCTGTGTGTTTGTGAAATAAGTTTCCTAAAACAACACACTTCTACTATGCTGTATTATATTATTTTCTATTCTGTTTTATTGGGAGAAAATAAAACAACATTTGGTGTAAACTACTAAACTTGTTTCAGTACCTCTACAGGAACTTTAAGTGGTCATATATTATTGCTGGATAGGGTAGTTATCATGCTGAAATCATATTTAGAAGATTTGTTTGGCAGCAGCACGTCAGATTGGAAGTTACATTGAAGTCAAACAGGATAGTAGTTGTAGTAATCTGGATATGATTTGATGAACCTTTTAGAGTGGGGGCAATGGTAAATGAAAGAACTAATCTAAGATATATTGAGGAAATGATCTGCAGTAATTGATTAAAATGAATGGATAAAGCAGAGGAAAGAAACAATGAACTCTTAAATTGGAATTTAAATGAGTAACTCATGAGCCATTAATCTCTGTGGGAAGGAAAGTTGGTCAGGAATGAGGAAGAGCAAAAGAGAGAAGTTTCTTTATAGACAGTATAACCATATTATTATCATCCAAATTAGAATATTATAAGGGTAAAAGAGGGTCCTATTAATATTTACACCAGTACAACAGGTTTAAGTTGGCACTGTTCTGGACTGACTTGGATACAATGTTAAAATGCCATGTTGAGTTTCAAGTGACTGAGAATTCACATGGGTATTTGCAGTGCAGTGGGCATATAGAAGCAGAGCTAAGGGTTGAAAATAAACATTAGCTATGTTGAAGACCCAGATTTCTTAGTGGTGGTGATACTAAAAGAGAAAAATAACAGGAAAGTCTGCAAACAGTCTGTTTGCAAAATTATAAAGTAGCTGAGGTTGTCTTTAATTCCTCTCTTGTCTAAGAATCTCGTTTTCATGCTTGCTTTACCGTTCCTCTTGACCCTATTTTTAAGGAAAGTGGATAAAAATCAGGTTTTAGGGACTTACCCCTATAATGGGTAGCTCTTGACTTTTTGAGAGCAAAGGAATACCCTCTTTTGGGACTCGGGTGAAAGCTCTCCCCTTTCTCGTCATAAAATCCTGTCTGCATACATTTAAAATTCTGGATTCTATAAGATTGGCCTGTGGACCTCAGTTTAAGAGCCCCTGAGCACTCTAATAGTATTTGTGTGTTTTGCTTTGCTGTTTAGAAATATATGGTATATATAGTGATACTTATAAATATTTCCATATGCATCTTCCGAGAATTCATTCTATGTAACTATAATACATAACCATTTTCACACTTATGAAGTATTTTCATTAAAAAAAAGTACTTCTGAAAAAACATTGCTAAAAGAAAAATTTAGATTTCAGGGAAGGGTGGGCTCCATGGCTTAGTTGGTTAAAGCGCCTGTCTTGTAGATTTCAGGGAAGTATTTTGGATATAAACCATGTTGTCAATTTAGGTCACATTATTATTCTACAATAAAATTCTACTATAGAATTTATTGTATCTTATAATAAAATAGCTTATATTGTCTGATCATTAGCCAAGCCCTTCTTTAGTAAACAGCCACAATTAGGAGGACAAAAAGAAATCATTAAAGTGTATGGGAATTCAGTATATTGAAAAAGTATCTGCACTCGCATGTTCATTGCAGCACTATTCACAGTAGCCAAGGTATGGAATCAACCTAAGTGTCTATCAACAGAGGAATGGATAAAGAAATTGTGGTACATTTACACAATAGAATATTGTATAGCCACAAAAAAAGTGAAATCCTGCCATTTGAAACAACATGATGGAACTGGAGAACATTATGTTAAGTGAAATAAGCCAAGCACAGAAAAAAAATCTCATATGTGGGAGCTACATATTAAAAACAATTGATCTCATGAATACAGAGAGTAGAATGATGGTTACCAGAGGCTGAGAAGAGCAGTGAGGAGTAGGGGGGCTAAAGTGGGGATGGTTAATGGGTACAAAAATATAGTTAGATAGAATGAACAATATTCAATAGCACAACAAAGTGACTCTAATCAATAAGTTAGGGTATACTTTTAAAATAACTAAAAGAGTGGAATTGGAATGTACCTAAGACAAAGAAATGATAAATGCTGGAGGTAATGGATACCCCAATTAACCCTGATTTGATTAATTCACATTGTATGCCTGTATCAAAACATCACATGTACCCTGTGAAGATATACAATTTATGTGCCCATAATAATTAAAAATTAATTTTGTTAAAAAAAGAAATCATTAAAATGTAGATAAAGAATTTTCTGCAAATTTGGGGACAATACAGTAGCAGTTTTATGTCATCCCAGGAAGCTGAGAGTTTTAAGATACACATTTTTATGTGAGTATCATTCTGAAATAAATTTAGTGTACTCTGTCAGTACAGTATAGGTTATGCTACAATAACAAACCTAAATCTCAGTAACTTAAAGGTTATTTCTCTCACCTGCTATGTGTTCATTGTAGGTTGATAGAGGAGGTTCTGTTCATCATTACTGTTTAGGGGTCCAATTTGATGGAGCCACCACCATCTTGAACATTGTCAGTCACTGTGCCAGAAGGGAAAAAGATAGCTTTTCACAGCAGCAATTAAATACTTGGCTAGGAAGTGACATATCACTTTCCTTCACAACTTATTGGTCCCACTACCAACTTATTGCCAGAAAGAGCAATCCTATGTCATGTGCTTGGAAGATAAGAGGGCTAAATGTATTTGGCAAACAATGTTTTAACTACTACTGTCCTAGTGATCTTTTTTCCCTTCACTTTCCCAAAGATCAACTGTTTTGTCATTTGTATTGGTCAACTAAAAGAAAGAACTAACACATTTCTATATTATTTCTTAACATAGACTAAATTATTAAGCATTATGGCAGGTTAAAAATATTTGTGTAAATTTATTTGAAAAACCTACAAAATTGACTTTTCTCCCCCTCTTCTAGGGCTCAGCTGATCCTCTAAATAGTGCTTTCCATTTGACCTATAATATGGTTTTGAACTTACTGCGCGTAGAAGAAATTAATCCTGAGTACATGTTGGAAAAATCCTTCTACCAGTTTCAGCATTACAGAGCAATTCCAGGAGTTGTAGAGAGTAAGTATAAAATCACCATGATAGAACTTAGTTTAGCTGGAAGATTAAACAGCAAAATGACTGCATTATTGCCTGCTTTGGCCATTTTTTTTTTTTTTAATAGTAATCCGAATTTTGGTCCTTACAGAAAGGACTGCACAATTGTACTCTGGTCATTGTAACTGAGTAGAGCATTTCAAAGTGAAGGTAAGAAAAGCCTGGCAGGATCATTTTCTATTGTTGGCTCAAATTTAGTATAATTTCTTGTTTTAGACATATATGTCATACGATAATTCATGTCCCTAGATAATGATATAACAAAAAGCCTGGTATGTTCAAATTTGACTTGTAAGAAGCATGTGTATATTAGTCTTGTGTTATCCTTTCTTCATTCTCATTGTAATAGATTGTCATAGCATAAGCTTATGAATGATTAAGGAAATATAATGCTGTACCTTGCATTTGAGTTCAGATTTTGTGGGATATTCAGTTCCTAATATTAAGATAGTGCTGCTTACTATAGCCCCAAAAGTAAGTGTTCTATATTCAAGTAGTGAGATTGTGCATTGATCCTTATTTTAGAGAGCATTGTGGCTGATCATCATAAGAGCTGATTAAAAGCTAAAATAGAGGCAAGGATTTAAATCACTGGTTTGGATAAATCTTATATAAGTAATGCGTAGTCATTGTAAAAAGAAAAAAAGATGCAGCAAAAGATATAGAGGAAAGTTGAAATTTTGTAGTCTCACACAGAAATAGCTGTACAACCACCATTAACACTTTGTAGTTCTTGTCTTTTTTTTCCTCATATATATGCTTTTCTTTTTTAAGGCAAAGTCAGATGTAGAGTTTTTGTAATAACGGTACTTATACCGGTAATGATGAAATTTATAATTGGTATTGTTAAGTATTTACCCTATGTCTAGCCTTGTGTTAAATGCTTTATATTTTCCAGTTCATTGATTCTGGCTTTTTAAAATTCAATTTCAAGTATCCTTTGAATGTATGATTTTTAATGACTGACTAATATTTCTGTTTTATAAATATACCATGATTTAATAATAATAAAGGCAAATTTGAGATTCCTTTCTGTCACAAGTATGTAGGACAATTCCATTCATTTTTTATGTTGCCAAAATTAAATGAAGTGTAATAAGGTGCCTTAGAGGAATCGAAAAGGTTTAGAAGATCCAAGTGAGTTAAAATTCTCTTTTTGTAATCCTTGTCTGGATGAGAGATCATACTTTCTTTTTCCTTAATACCTCAGGTCATGGTTAAGTAAGAAAAGCTCCTTCTTTACAAACCATAGAGCCAGAAGGAACTTTGGCATTATTTTACAGATTTTTTTTAAAAGGGAGGTGTCTAGAGACGTTAAGTCTGATATCTTATTGTTAACACATTTGATGGATGGCAGAATTGAAATTTGGAATCTTGCACTTCTGCTTCCAAGCAGTACATTTTTTATTAAAGCATGGGTCATCCCTTTTTAATAAAGTAATAAGAATATATGTAGTAATTAACTGAAAAAAATCAAAGATGACCCAAAAAACCTTAAACTGGCTGGTTTTAAGACTTACCTTTACTAAATTTCCACAAGCAAAGTTATTAATTTTTTAACTAAAACCTTTGAAAATATGCACGTCATTAATCATAAGGGAAATGCAAATCAAAACCAAATTGAGATACCACTCCACATTCACTAGAATGGATATTTTTTAAGAAAGAATAGTATCAAAATGGTACATATACTGAGGAATATAGTTTGGCAGTTTCTCAACCAATTAAATACGGAGTTGCCATATCACCCAGCAGTTCCATCCTGGACATATTACTGTGCTATATTATATTGTACATTGTAGGTCTCGAATTTCCAGAAATACTGCCCTCTCCCCTCCAATCCATAGGGATAGAATTAACTAACTACAAGTAACTGCTGCCAATTCAAATTCATTTTGAGTGTTTACATTGAATGAGTTGGAGAACTATAGGAAGAGACAAAAGGTGAACCTTAATGGAGAGAGGAGAAACTAGAGAATACGCCTTATAGTCAGTCATCTCTTAAGAATCTTTTCCTCAAAACTTATGTTGTAATCTGACTTTGTTCTCTATAATTGTAGTAGGGAAAAAAATATTTCTTGGATATAATTTATGTAAGGTCTATACTTTTTGATTTTATACATGTGTTTTATTTACAGAGGTAAAGAATTCAGAAGAACAGTATAATAAAATAGTAATTCCCAATGAAGAAAGTGTAGTCATCTATTATAAGATTAGACAGCAGCTTGCCAAACTGGGAAAAGAAATTGAAGAATATATTCACAAACCAAAATATTGCTTACCATTTCTACAACCAGGTCGTTTGGTAAAGGTATGTCATTGTTTCTTCATAAAAATAATTGAATATTTCAATATTTAAAAATATTTTGGATAAAGATTCTAATTTTTCTTATCTTGGTAAAGTGCTTTCTGCTACAGTAGTTGACCTATATTAATTATATTATTTTACCTGTTTTACATGGCACTGATTTAGGAGCTCATGTGAAGACCTTTTAATCACCACTGATTTTCATTTTGGGGCATTTAAGTTTAAGTAGATAGTTTTGGAATTAACTTATATTTTCAGTTATGAAATACTATTAGATATGAAGGACTTAAAATATTCTTGGAACACATGCACTATGTCATTTTTAGCATTTGTTTGCCAATTGAGAGATTCCTATCATTGCTGTTCTAGGGGACTATGAAATTTGCATTGATTTTTTTTTTTCTTTAAGGTTAATGTCTTGTTCCTTAAATTCAGCAGTGATCTTTCAAAAAATATTTTATCAGGAAAATTCAAAAAGTCCTATTAGCTTATGTGAATGTGGAAAGCTAAAATTACCTTCTAGATATGAACATTATTATTTATTTTTTTTCAGGTAAAGAATGAAGGAGATGACTTTGGCTGGGGAGTAGTGGTGAATTTCTCAAAAAAGTCAAATGTTAAGGTAAACCGCTGTCCTTAAATTAGAATTGTATATAAATTTTTAGTGAAATGTCTTTTCAGACTCATGAAATTGGTCTAAGTAGAAAAGTACTACCGCAAGAGAAGCAGTAATAAATTCTGCCATAAGGAATTAATTTTTGGAGTAATCTTAAATTTTGTCCTTAAGGTGGTATAGTTATTTTCCTAATATTAATTGATTTTCAGATGTTAAACCAACTTTGGGTTCCTGAGGTAAATCCCACTGTGTTGTGATGTATTATTTTTTATATGTTGCCGGATTCAGTTCGATGAGTATTGTTCAGGATTTTTTGTATTCACATTCATAGGAAATACTGGTATGTGGTTTTCTTTTTAAATCTTTAGTTGGTATTAGAGTAATGCTGGCTTCGTAAGATGAGTTAGGAAGTGTTCCCCTCTTTTTCTATTTTTTGGAAGAGTTTTTGAAGAGCTGGTGTTAAATCTTTAAATATTTGGTAGAATTTGGCAGTGAGGCCTCTTAGGCTTGGGCTCTTTTTTGTGGGTAGTTTTTTGATTACCGAGTCAGTCTCTTTACTTGATCCACCCATTTGGATTGTCTCTTTCTTGAGTCAGTTTTAGTAATGAGTGTCTTTTTTGCAATTAGCAAAATTGCCCCTCTCTCCCCTGCCCCTGTCAGAGCTTCAAGCGTGTCCATCCCCCAGAGGATGCGCATTGCACTCATTATATATGTATATACCCATCCCCTCCTCCCCTCTCCCATCTGCCAGATGCCCAATGAATGTTATTCCTATATGTGCACTTAGGTGTTGATCAGTGAAACCAATTTGTTGGTGAGTACATGTGGTGCTTATTTTTCCATTCTTGGGATACTTCACTTAGTAGAATCCTCCACTGCTTTTGAGAGTTCACTTAGGCTTGAACAACTGCAGCAGGTTTAGTTGCAGATGAGATCAGTTCCTTTGAGAGGATATTAGGAGCTTTCCATTTTAAGGCCTACTTCTCACCCCTGGCAAAATCTCAGAGTTCTAAAGCTGGGGGTAGAGATGGTAACACACTGTTCTCTGACTAACATCCCTGCTTTAGGAACTGAGGACTACGTGGAGGATGGGGGTGGTAAGGGTAGTAACCTCAGGTCTATTCAGCTTGCCTTTCCCAGTATGGAACCAGTGGCTTTGAAGCCAGGGAAAGGGCTATTGCGGCCCTTATTCTGAGCAGCGCCACACCCAAGATAGAGCCTCTGGCCAACCTGTAGGGGCTGGGTAGAAAAAGGGAGCCCCTACCTCTCAGCCTCACTTGCTGAGAACTTAGCCTCAGCCACTGATGGGTGGGAGCCGGGTGAGAATGCTGACATCCTCCCCACCTCGAAAGCTAGCCCTCCAACTGAGAGCTGCTGGGACACAGCCCTCCTGTATTTTTGGCTTCACCAGTCTGGAGTTTCTGTTTCAGTGAGCTGGGAGAAGTGAAGGAGGGAGCAGTATTGGCTCAGATATCACATACTCTTGCTGTTCTCACAGAATTTTAGTAAATTTTTTGACTAGATGAGGCCGGGCACAGTGGCTCACACCTGTAGTCTTAGCACTCTGGGTGGCCTAGGCGGTTGGATCGCTCAAGGTCAGGAGTCCAAAACCAGCCTGAGCAAGAACGAGACCCCCATCTCTACTAAAAATAGAAAGAAATTAATTGGCCAACTAAATATACATAGAAAAAATTAGCCAGGCATGGTGGTGCATGCCTATAGTCCCGGCTACTCTGGAGGCTGAGACAGGAGGATTGCTTGAGCCCAGAAGTTTGAGGTTGCTGTGAGCTAGACTGACACCACGACACTCTAGCCAGGTGACAGAATGAGACTATGTCTCAAAAAAAAAAAAAAAAATTTTTTTTTTGACTAGATGTTTCTTAATGTGATATATTCCATTAGGACCATTTCCAAAAACTTTAAATGGTTGGTTTTTCATAATTTTCTTTGGTTTTGCTGGATGCCAGGTTTACAGAACTCCTTATACTGCCATGCTCTAATAGCCAATCTAAGATTTTACATTTTTAGGAGAGAAAAATTATAGCTATCATAACTACATTTATGTACCTGCACAAAGAAGATGTTTTAAAAAAATTATTTGCCTTTTTGGATCCTTAATCCATGTATAAAAGTATCACCAGTTGATGAACGTTCTTTCAGGCAAAGATGGAATGAAGCCTAGAGAAGAACACATTCTTTTTTTTCTGTTCAAATTGATAGTGAAACTGATTTTTCCATTGAGCTACTTATATTTGTCTGTTCACTAAAAATGTGAAGTACATTTTTATTAATTTTAGAATCTAGATCAGAATACTAATCTAAAGATTTTTGTGGCCAATAGAGTTTGCCAGAAGTAGAGGGAGAATACACACTGATGAAGAAAATAGTTTGAGGCATTTTAAAGAAATTTTAAAAAATGTAATTGTGAGTATTTGTTTTATATTGTTTGTTTCCTTGCATTCTACAAGTTTAGGATTATCAAAATTTTGTTTTAATTTCATGATTTCAATTTATAGCAAGGAATTAGCCACATTTTAAAAGCAGTGAAAAGATGTTAGGAAAAAGAAAGTTCAGTTATATAATTAAGAAGTGAAAATTAGTGCTGGGTGCAGAGGCTCACACCTGTAATCCTAGCACTCTGGAAGGCCGAAGCAGGAGCATCACTTGAGGTCAGGAGTTTGAGACCAGCCTGAGCAAGAGCAAGACCTCGTCTCTACTAAAACTAGAAAGAAATTAGCTGGACAACTAAAAATACATAGAAAAAATTAGCCGGTCATGATGGTGCATGCCTGTAGTCCCAGCTACTTGGGAGGCAGGAGGATTGCTTGAGCCCGGGAGTTTGAGGTTGCTGTGAGCTAGGCTGACACCACAGCAACTTTCCAAAGCCCACTGAAGAAAAAAAAAATCTAAATATCCAATATCTAATAAATAAATTGAATCTATTATTTAAGAACTTCTCACAAAGAACATTCCAAGCCCAGATGGCTCCATCAGTTAATTCTTCCAAATATTTAAAGAAGTAACACCAATCTTGCACAAACTCTACCAAAGAATAGAAAAACAGAGTATCGTTCCCAACTTTTTTTATATGGCCAACATAACCTTGATAGAAAAACTGGACTAGGATATTACAAGAAGGAAAAATTACAGACCAGTCTCATTTGTTGTGGTATAATAAAAAAAAATAAGTATTTGGTCTTTGTCACCAGTTCCTGGTACTCCAGCCTGAGCGACAGAGGGAGACTCTGAGACCCTGTATCTTAAAAAAGTAAAAAGAAAACAAACAGGAGCCGGGCAAATAGGTACTATTTAACAATTAATTATGGTATCAGGTGCTCTGATAGGTACTGGGGGCAAATATGGCAAGGGGTCCTGGAAGATAAAGTAACTCATTATAATTCCCACTGCTAAGTGGCAGAGCTGATGTGCACCCAGTCTGGCTCCAGAATTCATGCTCTTAACCATTCTGTGTCACTAACTCTATGTGTACGTAACCAACAATAATACTAAGTATTAAGTGTCAAATAGACATAAGTTAACAGGCCGTGAAATCACCAAGGAAAGACATTGATTCTGACTGGAGGTGGGTTGGTTCTGGAAGGCTTTTAAAGAAAGAGCATTTAAGCTGAGACTTAAAAGATGAAGCCTTTAACTGGCAGAAAATGAGGGTGCATTAGTGAGGATAAATTAGGTTATGCTGCGGTGACAAAGGTTTAGCACAACAGAGGTTTATTTCTCTTACGAAAATGCTAATTCAAGTTGGGCAATGTCCAGGCCCCCAGCCTTGATGTCTTGACTCATCAGTCTAGGCTGCTGCCGTCTGGGGTTCCTCCCTCCGGCACATGTGTTCATGATCCCTGTGCAGGCAAAGAGAGAAAAGCATGGAGAACTCATACCTGCCCTTCAAGACTTCGGTCTGGAAGGCCACACATCACTTCTGCTCATGGCCCATTAGTTCTGAGTTAGAGCACACGAAATATTTGGTGAGAATTTATTGCCTCTGCTTCAGAGAAAAGGAACAGTCTAGACTAAGGAACGAGCATGTGCAGAGGCATGCATGGATGAAAATGCCTGGTGTGCATGGGGAAGAGCGAGAAGGCCCAGGACACAGCGGGCCTTCGGTGTCATCCCATGGGCAACTGGGAGCCCTGGGGAGGAGCATCGCAGTCTGCCTTGTTGTGCAAGGCCACAGATGGTAGCACAAAGGAAGGCGTGCTGAGACGAGAGACCAGTGAGCTGGTTATAGCAACAGCCCAGGCAGAAGCAGCGAGGAGGTAAGAGAGTGTGGCTGTGAGAAGCACTATAGCTGTGGACTCTCTTGTACTGGGAGATTGCACACAATTTGGTGAGGACAAGAAAACATGAGGTTTCCAAGGTTTCCTGCCCCTCTGCCAAGCAAGTAGCGGTATCAGTATCCAGCGTAGAAACGCAGAAGCAGCAGCCTGTTTTGGAAGAGGGAAACTTTAGTTTGTGCCATGCTGCTGGAACGGACGCAGAGAAATGTCTAGGAGACAAGTGGAAATACAGCCTCGAGCTCCGGTGAGTGAGGAAGGGCATCCCAGGATGAGGGCAAAGCATAAGCAAAGGGATGGAGGCCAGAAATAGCAGGGTGTGCGCAGAGAATTATAGGAGGAACAAAGATCTTTCCTTGGCCATTAACTCTGTCCTTGCCACCCTCCTCAAGGCCACCTCCTGCTGTCTGCTATGCGACTACACCCAAAGGGCCCCTCAAGTGCAACCAACTCTCTGGCTCCTGTCAATCAAACCATCCCAATGGGTTGCGGGATGGTTTAACTGTTTCAATCTTGCAGTAGCTATTTTTCTGAAATTCACTGTCATTCTTTGTAACATTGTGTGAGCCCTCTATTCACAAAGTGTGTTCAACATGCATGCATGTACCTGTGTTCTGAATGAGATCACTGGTTTTCCTAGACTCAGTGTCAGCCGTATGACCGTGGGCCAGTCATTTGACCTCTCTGAACCTCAGTGTTTTCAACCGCTAGAGAAAGAAATTTTAATACCTGCTCCATCTATTTAAAAGGATGGATATGAAGATCAAATAAAAATAATAAATGTGAAACAGTTATATAATCTCTAAGGCAATATAGGAATGATGACAGTTGGGGTGGGAGTGGTAGTGACACAGGTTATTATTATCACAATATGCCCTTTAGGGACCGGCCAATAAAGCTATGTAAGAAAAACTCAGCTAGATAACTTAATGCAATGAGAGATATTTAATTGAATGCTTCCTATGATCCAATTCTATGATTGCTACAAATAAACAACATAATCTTTGTCTTCTAGGAGCTGGGCTGGTAAAGTATACAGACAGAGAAGAGATGACTAACACACAGCACAGAATAAAGTGTGTCCCATGCGAGCCATACACATCCTTTGCACAGGAGCTCAAAAGCGCCAACAATCATACAATAATACTACAGTTTGAATGTGTCCTCTAAAAAAGTCCATGTGTTGGAAACTTAATTGAACAGTGTTAAGAGGTAGGGCCCTTTAAGAGGCAATTAGGTCGTGAGGGTGGAGCCCTCATAAATGGATTAATGCCTTTCAGGAATGAGTTAGTTCTTGAGGGAGTGAGTTGGTGCCCTGAGGTCTCTCTTGCCCTTCTGATTTTCTACCATGTTATGACACAGTACAAAAGTAAGGGCCAGAAGCTGCCGCCTTGCTCTTGGACTTACCAGCCTCCAGAACTGTGTGCCAAATAAACAACTTTTCCTTATAAATTACCTGGTCTCAGGGATTCTGTTATAGCAACAGGAAATGAACTAAGACAGATGGTCAAGGAATGCTTCCTGGAGGAAGTGGACTTTAAAGGGAACCCATGGCATGATGTGGCCACGTAGAGAGGAAGGAGGTGTAGACTGACCTAGCTGTATTGAAGGGAAATAATCACAGAGAGAGAACTGAATCAGAAAAACTCTACCTACCACCTCCCCCTCAGCCCGCCTGCTCCTGAGGCTGGAAGGCTCCCACCTTCCCAAGGAGCAGAAGAGCGTAGGACAATGCTTAAGCCAACACTGAGCGGTGAGACTTCCTATTCCAATCTTTGTTGCCAAACCAGCATTTGCAGCTGAACCACAATCTCAAGAAATGGACCAAAATTAGGTGCACAATGAAGGCTGTGAGGACAGCCTCACCACTCAGCACTCCAGGCACAATGCCAGCCACTCAGACAGCATGCAAGACATGACTGGGGCTCCACTTGCAAGACTGACTGCACGCTTTATCTGCATAGACACTTTCTTGGCTCATAGAATTGTTTTGGAAAAGAAACTATTCATTTCAGCTCTATTTGGAGCCACAGTCCTTGGCCTTCTGCAGTGTCAGGGCCTGGCAACGTCTCAGGTCACTGGGTCAAGCCTTGGGGCCAGCAGCAGAGAGGAGAACAAAGAGACAACCACAGGAGGGTATTGGGTGGAACGGGGAGGTGTCCCCATTGCTCCTAGCAATGGCCAGGGGACCTAGGAGCCACGGGCTGTGGGAGTCACTCCTTCCAGCAGCAGCCAGCTGTCCCCTCCTTCCCAGCGCTCACACACACACTGTTAGACTAGTTTCTGATAACAGGGCTTAAAGCTCCCTCGTCCTTGCAGGGGTAACTTTTCAGGTTGTACATATTGTACTTCATGGAGTGAAATCACCATATTCTTAGTAGGGAGGCAGAGGGAGCCAAGGATTATGCCTGCTTTGCCAGTTAGGAATTTAACTTCTCTGATAAAAATATCAGCTGCTTCATTCCTTTCCCTTTGTGTTTTAAAAAACCAATCTATGAAGAATTTGAAACTAACCTTCAAAGAGATTAACAAGAGCTATTATTAAAAGCACAATAAAGGGGGGCCGATTGCTTTCCAGCTGGGAAGTCTCACTCTGCACAAAGGAAGGGTTTGCTGGGGGGAGGGGAACCTGTGCCCAGGTTCCCAGGTGCCCAGGGGAACCTGGACGTTTTTAGAGGTCTTCCCATTAGGGTACAAAATAGTTTTCCTCTGATCTTTTTCTATGTAAATTCACTGAAAGTTTCCCTTTAAAGATTATAAGTCTAAAGTACATTAGTCCCAGCTACTAAGGAGGCTAAGGCAGGAGGATCACTTTGAGCCCAGGAGCTGGAGGCTGCAGTGAGGTATGATCACATCACTGCTCTCCAGCCTGGGCAACAGAGCAAGACGTTCTCTTAAAAATTTTAAAAAAATAAAAAGAAAAGAGGAAAAAAGAGAAAGTACAAAAAATATATAACTGACTCCTTGGGTCTGGAACGGTCTCAGAAAGGTGGTCTTGGCCATCTCCTTGTCGCAAGCAGAAACCCTGCCCACCTATGACAGGAGAAAATTCACCTTGATTCTCAGGCTGCCCAGGAAAGGTGCTGCTGTGGCCCTTCTCCAGGCCTCCTTATCTCTCTCTGCGTCCTGTGTGCATCTCTCCTGAGGCATCTCCTTTCATCAGAGCGAAGACCCCCAGCCCTTTCCCACAATGTCACCTCGCCACCCCACCCTGCCCCACCCCTGCTGACCAGACCACAGCTTCCCGATTCTCCTAGAATCCTGACTTCTCCACTATTTTCTGAGCCCTCAAACCAATGCTGCAAACACAGGGTCGTCCTTGGCCCCTGGGTGGCCCTGCCTCAGGACTAGTGTTTCCCCGCTCAGATTTCAGCTGACTAGGGTATGACAGTGAGCATTTCAAAGAACCCAGACAGTCACTAAAGGTATCAGAAAGTGATGGCTTCAACATCCCAGCACCCTGCGCTCACAGTTTCTACTCACAGTAAGTGGCTGTCACTCTCCGTAAGATCTCAAGGACTGGAATTTTCCTATAAACCAGACAGGGCTCCCTGGGGAGCCAAAGTAATCGTGTACTTTGCTGTGTGCACAGTCGTCAATAGTGACCCAAAGCACTGCACTCTCTGGGCAGGCGACTCACATCCCAAATACAGTGCTGCCATCCACAGTTCAAACGCCCAAGTCCAACGCGCCCCAGCTGCGCCCAGCCTCAAAAACGTCCCTCGTTTCTTTCACATTCTCAATGATCAGTGTGATGCGTCTCTCGAGTCTTCCAGAATCTCCCTCCAGAAGCAGGAGTGCCTGCTGGACATCACCATCTGGCTCTGACAACAATTGACACACACTAGGTCCACGGGTAAATTCACGTTCCCCTGCCTCCTCTGTCCCAGCCCTCTTCCTGGCACCGCATCTGCCTCAAGAGCACCCTCACATCCTCTGAGACTCAGCTAAACCACCACCAAATCTTCACAAATCCTTTCCTGACACTCCACCCAGGATAAAGTAAATGCCCACACTCAGGCACTTCCTTTACCTTCCGTGGCACGCCCTTGAGTTGGCGTGCATGTGACCATCTCCCACTCCTAGACTGTAACTCACTTGAGGACAGGGACTGCGACTCAAAGTCTGTTGTTATCCCAGCATCTAACAATATCTGACACATAGCAGGTGCTCAACAAATGTCTGCTAAATGGTGAATTTATAAATGATACAAGCATCTCTAAATTCCACCCAAGCCTCAGGAAGGTCCTTAATCCTTGTAGTCCTCACCCAAGCCCAACTATTTCCTTAAGTCAAATAAGAAAGCATTTTAGAGAGCCAGGGAGATTTTTTTCCACCTCACCCCCAAATGGTCAGGGCTGCTGGAACACATAAGGTGATAAACTGGACAAGAGCCCCACAGGTGCCAGAGGCCGCAGCAGGCTGCATAGCCCTGCTGTTCCATTCAATGTGTGGCATGTGCTACCTTCCCTAGGCACTGCCCCTGGAGAGGGCGCCTCTTTGCCTCCTTCCACCACATCTTAAACAAGCCCAGGCATCAGAGGCGGCGGCAGCTTAGCTGGTGGGCAGCCCCGCCCAGGGCTGCATCGACACTGAGATGGAGGCAAAGGTGTGAAAGCCTCAGGAATCCCAGGAGAAGGATTCCTCCTCACCGTCACCGGCCGTCCTGGCCCCATGAGAAGCTGTCATTTCCCAGGAGACCAGAGTTGCAGGAGGAACAGGAGGACCCCAGGTGAACTCTCTCAGCTCAGGGAAAAGAAGGCATCCCACTCATTCCTCACATCAGAGTCCTGTTTTGAACCCGGATCTGACCACATTGCTTACCTGCTCTTTGTAAGGAAGGCATAGGATAGGGGACCATATGATCCGCCTCTGCCTGCCTGTCCGAACTCACGCTCCCCTTGTACAATAAGCTCAGCGACAGCGAGCAACTTGCCCTCAAGCACGCCAGACGCTCACACACCGCGGTGCACACGCTGCTCCTGCTGCCTGGGTCTGCCTTCCTCAGCCCAGCAGAAGCCGCGGGCAGCACCCCTCGAGCTCTGGGACTCTCTCCTCCATGACGCCTCTCCTGCTCCTCACACAGACTCAGAAGCTCCTTCTCACTGCAGTCTTAACTGTGTGTTTCTACCACTGTCGTGAGACCCGCTTTACTATATCACGCCAACCCTTCTTCCAGTGTTGGCCCTTACCTGCCTCAGTTTCCTTACCTGTAAAATGGGGATAATAATCAAACCTATCTTTTAGCATTGTTGGGAAGATTGATCCCGGGAAGTGGCAGTGGGTATTTGGGGAAGTGGGAACAGAGAAAGTAAGGAGGGCAAGATAGGATACATTCATGAGCAGGTGACCCCTGTGGGCTGCTGGATTTCTATCCTTCTGGGAGAAACAGTACAGAACAGCCCAGAAGGGCCCCCTCCAAGAGGGGAGGAAGCTTGGTATTTATCAGGCATCTCCCTTTCATTGTCAGCTACAGGCTGACCCTAGGGGCATCCACTCCCCCTGGCACTCTGGCCACATATGTGCCAATCATGTTCCCGCAGCCAGAGAAAAACCCCTGAACACACAGGGTCTGGCACTTGCGGTAGAAGTCCCTGCTCTTGGGTAGGATGCTGCCAGCATCTGATACCGTCTACCTCCTGCTCTGCCACTGGCAGGCTGAGCGAGCTTAGCTAGAAAGTAGGCGTATTTGACTAGGTGTCCACTAAGGTCGCTTGCGGTAGGCCCAAACCTCAGTCAGCCCACATCCCCCACGGCTGGGCACCATGAAACCGCCAGTGGGGTCTTTGAGGGTGGGGCTGTGCCTGTTCTGCCCACCACTGTGTCCCTGATACTATTAATAGAACAGTGTTCAGCATATGCCGAGAGGAAACGGTGCAGAATGAGGTTATGGCGCCAGGAAACCCTGACATTTAGACTCAAACCCAACCAAGGGGCCCCAAAAATGGAGACGGTGAGCACGGCCTTCGGAGCTGCGTGTATGTTGTGGTCTGTGTGTAAGACATTTCAACTTTCAAATGCCACAGTTCAGATCCAGAAATGGCAACGTGTAGGAGCTATGACATTAGTACGTGGGCGTCTCCTTACCTCATGTGACTCAGAGCTGGGGCGGGCCCAGTTGAACTGCAGTGCCTGCCCTTCTGCTCCTGGAGACAGGCTCTTCGCCCTGTCACACTGTGCCCACGCAGCGCTGAGCCATTAGGATCAAGAGGCAGCTTGGAAACCTAAGCAGACACTGTCCTTATCACAACTCATGCCAGTCATTTAACAAGATCAAGCAGCACAAACCGACCACAGCGACGTCCTCCACACCTGCCCAGCTTTTCCTCCGCACTTCCCAGACTTGGGCCCCCGCCCACCGCCAGGGCCCAGGTGGGGACCACGGTTACCTTCTGCAGAAATGCCATCCTCGGCCTTGGTGTCGGATTGTCATCCTGGACCCCGGATGAATTCACAGCCAGAGCACTGCTGCGAGGGGAGAGCAAGCGCCCCCAGTGCGAAGGCCCGCGCGCCTGGGCCGGGCCGGGCGTCGGCAGGGAGGAGGCGGGGCGGGCAGGGCAGGGCGCGGGCTGCCGCCTGCGGCCCCTCGACGCTCCCTGGGCGCCCGCGGACTCGGGCGGCAGCTGGAACCCGCGCCAGCCAATGGGCGCGCGGCGCCGCGGGCTTATTAGCATGCGCTGCGCGTGCGCCCAGCCGCCACCAGGGGGCGGTGTCCGGCTCGGCCCGCACCCCGCGGAGCCTCAGGTGAGAGCGCAGGTGGGGGCGCGAGGGGGCGGACCTGTTGCTAGGAGCGAGCCTTTCAGCCTGGGCGGAGTTCCGTGCGGAAGCGAGACGGCGTCCTCACTAGCGAAGCGCGGAGGAAAACGCGGGCTTTCCCACGCCAGCTCTCCCGCTAGTTAAGCTGGCAATCCTGGGCAAGTTCCTTAAAATCTCTAAAAATCAATTTCCTCATCTGACAAGTAAAAATTTAAAAACGGGATCGTAATATCCCACAGAAGGCTTGCTGTATCATTGAATGGGGATGTGTGAAACACAGTGCTTGTCCCTCAATAAATTTAGCAAAAAAATCAGAAGCGGTGATTTATTGACCAAATGGAAGAATTGGTAAGGTGTTGGCTTAAAAAGAAAAGAAAGGAAGTGAAGAAGGAAGACAGGAAGGTTGTAGTCCCCACTGAGCCAGCTGTCTGGCCTTGGGCATACTACATTTTACTTCTCTGGTTCTTAGAGTTTTGGTTTATTTGTTTTTAATAGACTTTATTTTTAAGAGCAGTTTTAGGGTCACGGCAAAATTGAGCAGAAGGTACAGAGAATTCCCATATATCCCCTCTGCTCACACATTCAGAGCCTCCCCCTTTATGCCCCAGAATGGGACATTTGTTACAACTGATGAACCTACATTGACACATCCCCATCTTCTTAGTGTTTTCATCTCCAGAAAAGTGACAGGATACAGCGCCCAAGTCATCGAAAGCCTTTCTGCTGTCTTGTAAAGCGCTGCCTCCTATTTATGCTGGCTGGCTATCAAGTGCAGCAGATAAAATATTTTAAGTTGGGAGAGAACAAAAAGAGGTTTGCCTTAGAAAGGCACAGTCAGCCAATGTCTCTTTAAGACAGTGGTTCTCATCCATGTTTGAGGGGGTCCTATTTACCTGTAAGAATCTGATGACAGCTGTGGACACTCTCAGGAAACATGCTCATGTGTGTACACATGCACGCACACACACACATTCACACAATGCTGACTCAAGTTTACAAACAATTTCAAGGGGTTCATAGTTTGAATTCCTGATTCAAAAACTACAATTTAGAGGCCTCTGGACCCTGTAGAGGCTCATCTGTGCAGAAGAACAGAGATCGTGTCAAGCAAATTAGACCATTGAGAAGAATATTCCTAGTGTCAGCTGAGATCCAAGGAAGGTGATGGAACAGCTTGACTTTTTCTCATGGAGCATCCTTTGGGCCTAGTGTTATACAGAACACATGCTAGAATATTAGAATGTACTGGAGCAGAACTATGAAATTCCTTCTAGCTTCAATATTCCTTAATTCATTTTGTTTTTTGTTTTTTGGGTTATTATTTTTGCTTGTTTGTTTGGTTTTTTTTCAGACAGGGTCTCCCTATGTTGCCCAAGAAGGTCTTAAACTCCTGGCCTGGAGTGATCCTCCCAGCTCAGCCTCCTGAGTAGCTTGGACTAGAGGCATGCAACACCAAACCCAGCAACATTCCTTAAGTCTATAAACCCTAAGAAGAAAGAAGATAAGTAGCTTTCCTAAAATGAAGGATGAGAAATCAAATTATTGAGGATCAAAGAGGTGCACAAATACAAGGAACTTTGCTCAGTAGAAGGATAGGAGAGGCCTCAGAATGCCTGCCACCCCTTCTTCCAACAGTCCCTGCTCTCCATGCAACCTCATTTTATGGGACACACTCTGAGCTCATTGGACCAGGAATAGTAGGTGTGTGACGCGGAGGGCAGTTACTGGCCCATGGTGTGGCCATAATGTGAATCTGAAAAACTTAGAGGAGCTTGTCAGTATCGCCTTTGCAAATGTCAACTTGACTCACATGGCGATAAAGTTAGGGCCAGAGGAAGCTGAGACCAAATGCAAGCTGTATGCGGAAGCAGAAATGAAAGGTGAGCAGAGGAAGCCATCTCAGAAAAGGGAAGCAAACAAACTAGACAGGTAGAGAGCAGCAGGGAGGCCACGGGACAGACAGACAGATCCCTCTGGCTAAGCTGGGTGGGTGCCTTTCCAAAGGCAAGGGTGTCCTTATTAACCCTCCCACGTATCTGAGTCTTTGTTTCTTGCAACCGAAAGGACCCAACATGTCATGTGGAGTTAAAAGTCTCATGTTAGTGTTCTCAGGGAAAAAAATTGATTTAATTCACCTATTTATTTAAACAACAAACATATTGTTTGCGAGGCATTGTGCTAGAGTCTGGAATTCAAAGCAGAATATGAACCTGAACCCGTCCCTGTCCTAAGGAGCTCACAGTTTAAAGGGGGACAAGAATATTTAAACAAAAGTGGAATAAAACAAAATCTGCGTGTGATGGAGATCCAGTCAATGCAATACAGAACTTTCTGGAAGGGAATCTTACCCACCCTGAGTGGAAGAGAAGATCGAGGAGACTTCCTGGAGGAGGAGTCTTAAAGGAAGACGGGAAGTCAACCAGGTGAAGGAGCAAACGACGATTTCTCACCAAGAACAGCACAAGGAAACGTGCAGAGGCAAGGATCGGCATGATTCGAGGGTGGCAACAATGGGTTTTTTGGACACAAGGTCAAGATGGTAGTGGGGTTTGGAGGTTTGGCTAAGGGACTGAATGGAAAGGGCATAAGAGAACACACTGAAGTGATAAAATGCTCTGTATATGGATGAGAGTAGTGGTTGTACAAGTGAATAAGTTCATCAAAACACATCCAACTCTATCCTTAAAATTACGGCATGTCATTGTGTGTAAACTATACCTCAATAAAAAGATTGACCAAAAAAAGCAAATGTTACATTGCAATATGGCAGAGGGGCACAGTACTACAATGAAATCCTCCTGAGACTCAGTCAGGTGAAAGGACATTCCATCATCATCATCATCATCATCATCAACAAAAGGCTGTGATTCAGGCCCTAAACTGGGGTCATGCTGTCCTGGATATTACACAATGGGATCTGTGTAGTCCTGGACTTTGTCCTCTGTAGGACAGAACCTCATCCAGGTACAATGATGGCATCTAAACAGCACATACAAACAGCAGTGCCCTTTAAAACCCAGGGCTAAGATCATCTCAATCAAGTGTCCCAACACCCCTAGTTAACTCAACAACTTAGTTCAGTCCACTGTGCTGAATGCTGAGGCTACAAAGCTTAAAAAGATGCATTCCCTACGTGTGTGTCCTCTCGTAGTCTGACAGGGGAGACAGAGCCTTAAACGGCTCATTTCAATATGATGGCAATATTGGACCACTTCTAGGCAGAGATTTCCATAAAGGGGCTTCTTGGAGGTGGAGCCTCTCATCGATGTTGAAGCCCCTGGAGAATAGCCACTGTGGGGAGCCCTTACCCATTGTCTAGGCACAAAGGGATGGAGAGCTGGAGCCGTCCCTCTAGGACAACAGCCACTGCCAGAGAGGAATAAATGGGGGGAAAATGCCCCAGTTCTCTCTCCTCCTGCCCCAGTCTCCTGTCGGTGTCCCATTGTTCAGTCCTGACCCAAATCCAGAGGGCAATGGAGCCTGGGTGACACCATCTTTTAGGGTGAGCCTCCTGGAGCGAACATAGAGTCAGGC
Source organism: Lepilemur ruficaudatus (assembly GCA_963574885.1). NCBI lineage: Eukaryota > Metazoa > Chordata > Mammalia > Primates > Lepilemuridae > Lepilemur > Lepilemur ruficaudatus. Next base: position 21,548 of record CAUYRT010033352.1, on the reverse strand, counting down.
AGAGAGGCACAAAAGATTTGGGAGAGACACAGGCGAGGCCCACTACGCAGAAGCAGCACAATGGGTAAAATGTCTGTGATAGTGTGAACGCCCAGAGAAGTCTCAGAGTTCATCCTGTGTCCCCAAGCACTTTGGACAACTCGGTGACAGCACCTTCCACACCTACATGAGCAGACATCTCCCTGACTTGCACAGAAACAGTATCAGATTCATCTGACTCCCTGGGCCACTGCCCGTTCTCTGCCCTTGTTGCATTTCATGTAACTCCGTCTTGTTTGAAATTGTTACAAGTGTATGCCCCATTTGCAATTTTGAAAAAATCATAAAGAAAAAAAAATCCCTTAGATGCATGAGTGTTTCTTCCCAGCTCCTATTTAGGGAGCCAATAGGTCATGAAAACATACTGGGGGGCACCCAGAGGGCACTATTTTCCACACAGTGCACGCACTGGGCCGCTGGACAGTTTCTGTGCACCGCATGGGTTAGCCCCAGTTCAGCAACAAAGCGGAGTGAGGGTTGAACGCACCTGCCCTTCTCCCTGTACTTTCACCTTCTCCACAAAGAAGCTATTTTGGACCACTAGAAGCTAGCCACACCTGGTGGCCCTGGGTGTTTGATCAGAGGGAGAAAAAAGGAGAAAAGAGGAGTTGGAACTTCCTGAAAGGTTTCCTGTCTCTTCCTCCCCCAGGGGTTGTTCAGAAACTATTTTGACCTGTGCTGACCACCAGCTACCACCACAACGTACAGTCCCGTAATAGAAACCCCATTTCTCTTATCTTTTTTATCCTAAATTAAATTCACTGGATGCATTTAGAGAAGATACTCTGCACAAGCCTTGCTGGAGATGAACATAGGAAAAAAGAAGAAAATCACACCTTGCTCCATTTCCACCCTCCTCCCAATTCCGTGGGGTACGCTTCTGTCTGCAGACCAGGTCACATGGGAGTGGTGGGGCAGCATCTGCTACGTTTTGGGTAAGGGTGTTATTATTTTTCATCATAAACAATTCGGAAATATGGAGTTTTTTAAAATGGCACTATGGGAAAAGTCACTCTATAACCTGAAATAGGCTTTGGTTTTAAGACAGTGCTGGGGTTAAGGGGAAGTGTGACGCCTTCAAGGCACGAGGTGTGTGTTCTAGTCCCTTCTCTGCCTCTGACCGGAGGGGTGGCTTTGGCTAACAGCTTTATTGAGGTATAATTGGCATATGATAAACTGAACATATTTAAAATGCACAATTTGATAAGTTTTTATCTAAGTGTGCACCGTGAAACCATCCACACACTCAAGATAGGGAACATATCCATCACCCCCAAAATTCTCCTTGTCCCCCTTTCTGGTCCCTCTCCTCTGCTGTTCCCACATAGCCACTGATCTCTTTTCAGTCACTGTGGATTGGTTAGATGAGTGACTTTGAGCAAGTTACCTAAACTCTCAATTCTCTAGTTTCTTACTAGTAATAAGAAAGAATCAGACTTGATGAATTCAAAAGTCCTCTCCAATTTAAAAATCCTATGACGTCAGTATTCTAAGAAGAATAAAAAGCTCAATCAACCCTGGAGAGTGGCAGGGCGGGATTAGTGCTCCTTATAAAGCAAGGCCCCTTGGGACTTAGGTCAGCCACCCCAAAATGGGATTCCATGTGGCAGACACTCAAAGAGCTGAGTGCTACCATCAACATACCCAACCACTCCTGCCACAAGTGATCAGAAAGGAATGGAGATTGGGGGTGGGGCAAGAGGGACTCACTTTAGGAGGAGACCCCAGAAAAATGTATGTACTGCTTGGTGGACTTCATTTGCATTCACCTTACCAAAGCCCCTTTCTTTTGTAGAACACACCTCTCCTGCAAAGGAAGCTTAACCACAATGCACACCAGCCAAGGGGCCTCCACTGACACTGGCCCCCACGATCCACCTGGAGGCTTGTGGCTTCCTGGGTGTTTCTGACAATGGCAGATGCACTCCATGCCCTGACAGTTATGGGATGGCTCAGGCACCACATCAGGCAGTGGGGAGGGCTGGGGGGATCCCAGCCCCTCCTCCTGCTTCCAGCCTTTGTAAGGAGCTGAGAGGGCACTGGGGAACAAGTGTCTTTCTTACGGCTTTTCAAAGCAAGGGATTTTTCAAAGTTCCTGGCCCTTCTGCTTTCTTACCCTTGGTCTCCCCAGGAATGGACATGTCTAGAAGGGTACAGGAAGATGATTGATACAGGAGATGCAAAGAAAGTAAAAACATTAACCCCTGCAAGAATTTATTAAAATCCACAACTTCCACTTTATTCAGATGTTGCATTTGAAAATCCGCTTCCCCCAAGCTCACTTCTCTGCTTCCACGTGTGGATCTAATGCTGCTTTATCTATCTACCTATCTAGCTATCCATCCCCAGCTGGACCTCTCATTACGCCAGCTGAACCTTGGAAAGCTAATTGTGCTCTTTCTCCTTTTTAATTTATCTTTGGTAGACAGCCCTGCAGACACCAAATTTGGTGTTTCATAAAAAGTACAAATCCCTAGGGGAGGAGGGAATGGGAAGTGACTGTTAATGAGTATGGGGTTTATTCTCAAAAATGCTCTGGCATTATTATAGATAGCAATTCAACCTCGTGAATATACCAAAACCATTGAGTTGTGTACTTTTAAAGGGTGAATTTCACGGCATATGTATTGTATCTCAGTAAAAAGTACAAACACAGAGTAATTTTTCCCACGTATTGCTACTATCTGTCCCTCTCTTGCTCTCACTTGCTTCCCTGGTAAAGCTCATTCTTTCATAGTCGGGCCCAATCTGGTTTCCTAGCTGTAGTTTCACTGCTCCTTAATGTGAACTCTCTTTTCTGGCCAGACCTGAAACTTGCTTTTTCCCTGGCATCTGGTGGATTTTCCCACCTTCGGGTCTTCTCTTGACAGTGTTCTGCTGAAAACCCTCCCTCTTCCATATTTTTGACGTATGAAATCCTATCTCAGCTGCCTCTGCCTCAAAAACCCAGACCAAGTCTCGCCATCTGAGGAGATGCCTCCCTTCTCAGGCCTTTGGCGTTGAGTTTGTGCCACACATGTGGCGTTTTCCAGGTAAAACTTTGAGTTGAAGATCATTAGTAGATATCTTACATCCCTCCTAATCAATGAGTCTCACTAAGGGTAAGGGCAGTTGGTGGCTTGCAAGCGGTTGTTTCCAGGTCTTGTTTTTCGTTTTGTTTTTGTCAGGGGGTAGATCTGATGAGTGTCGTTGCCCATTTCTGTGGTGTAAATAGTCCTGCCAATGTGACCTCACTGACCACAGAATCACAGACTGGAATCGGGAAGAAATGTACACGGTCAGCTCTCGTCCACAGGTGCGAGCTGACTCCAGCACACCAGTCAGTGCTCCTAAACCCTCTCACAGCCTCTCAGCCCTACCCTACTCCACACCTCCCCACCCGACGATCCTCTGCTGCTGTCCTTGCCCCTTCTGCTGTATCCTCAAGAGCATCTTCATAAACATAGTCCTCTTTGTCCTCATAGAATATTCTAACAGATCTTTGTTCTAAGTGCAACTGGGCTTGTCCCTCAAGATTGCAGAGGAGGCTGCTTCACTCCCCTGCCATCATCCCTATTTCCAGGCTGGCATTGGGAGTTCCCCAACCTTCCCAGGCCACTCCTAGGCCATAGCTCTTCCACTTGTATGCAAAATCCTTCCTCCTCTGAGGCTCACATGCCCATCTCTGCCACCCTAGTCTTCCTTTTGCTCTTATTTGTCTTCCTCCAGATTTCCTTGGGAACTTGGGCACCTCACCCACATCCTCCCCTTATCCTCATTCTGGGTGATTTGGGGGTCTCTGTGATGACCTGCCAAACTCCCGAGTCACACAGACCCTTGACCTCTTTCCTCCAGTGATCTTTGCATCTTCTTCCCTTCAGCCATCCACATCCACAGCCACCCACTTCCGTGCCCATATCCCAGTTCTTACCCCAAACTGAGCCATTTGGAAAGCCTGAACTCCTATATCTCGCCCTCTAAGTCCAGCATCCAGTCCTGTTCAGAGTCTACATACCTGTTCATCATGATCTTGGGAAGCTCCAGGCTCCAGAACCCTCTGTTCGCCCAAGTGTCCTAACCCTCACGGGGAATGTCCCTCACCTCCCTCCTCTCTCAGCTTGGATCTGCCACGTGCGGTAACTTCCTGAGAGCCCTTTAGTCCCTTCACACTCGCTCTCTGACAGGCTTGTCCTAAAATTACCCAGTCACGGATCAATCCTATGCCCAGGTAGACTCAGCCAGAATTTATTTCACTGAATTTACGTCACTGTTACCAACCAGTTCAGGGAGGCAGACCACTGTGGTCATGGAAACAGCACAGGATTTGGAACGAAAAGAACCATGACTGGGTCTTGGTTTGGCTGTTTACTAGCATATGTATCGCTGGGCAAAGCCTCCACTTCCTAATGATGCTTGCCTTCGCTCACTATGGGGAATCAAATTGTAATTATAAAATGATCATTGATATCATACGTGAAAATATTTGATAAATTGCAGAATCTGGTGGTGGGAGAAGTTAGCTAAGTCAAGAGGTCCTTCTGTACCTGTTAGGGTCAGGCTGCAGCACCCAAGATTGCTAAAGGTTACCAAAAGCCTCCTCTACACTTTGCACTGTATGTGTGAATTTTTGCACATGAATATTGGCCTTGCAGGTTGGCATCGGATATCCTGAGGGCAGATTTGATCTCTCTGAAGAGAATGGTCATTTCTCCTGCCAATCCCCAAGGGAAAAGGTGGGTTCTAAGGCAGAAAAAGGAAGCAGTAATTCAGAAAGTGAGCCTCAGGTAGCAGTCTGCTCCTAGAACCCATCATATGGGAGCAAGCCCAGGGCTAGGAAGAAATGGAGTCTGCAATCCCTAGGGATTAAGCCCCTTTTTGTAAGAAAATTGTTCTAGCTTCATGTGATTCTATTTCCCTTTTGTTTATCCTCTAGGATTTATTACATTTTTATTAATTGTTCCAACTTTCTCTGCCCTATGCTAGCTAATATTCAGTTTTCTTCAGGACAAAGGTGTCTTCTGGACAAACCTTTATTGAGCACCATTTCTGGGGTGACAACTGTGTTAAGCACCCAAGGTACAAATAAGGGAAATAAGACATAGTCCTGCCTTCGGGGTATTTCCAGTAAGGAAGAAAGATATGAAACATGATTTCTGGGATAATGCAGTAGATGATATCAGAGTATGAAGAAAGCAAAAAGAAAGGGAAAGAAAGGAAAGCTGGAAAGTGCCTGCTAGGCCTAGAAAATATGGATCGGAGGCATGGAGGTAGGAAATGACAGTGGCAGTAGGAAACAGGCATTATTACACCTACTTCATTCATTCAGTCCTTACTCCAAACCCATGAGATAGTTGTCCACTATTGGTGTGCCCATCCAACAAACGAGTAACTGTGACCCAGAGAGGCTAAATAACAAGCTGAGGCTCATGCACCTGCCAAGCAGCAGAGCCAGGATCGGGACCCATTCAGCCTGGCCCCAGACTTCATGCCTTACCGCCTGGCCACGGAGGGATGTTCTGATTGGCCAGGCCTGGCTCATGTGCCTACCTAGGAAGTGGATAGAGAGAGCGGTTTCCCACCAAAAAAAAAAAAAAAAAAAAAAAAATCCTAGTTTTAAAATCAGAAAAAGAGACACTGAACAAAATCAACAGTTGTCTATTGTAGAATTACTTCAGAAATGCAGCTCTCCTTTTCTCTTGCATTATTTGCTTGGAATAAATTTTCACAGATGGGATCCCTGAGTCAGAATGTCTTGATATAAAATGCATTCATAGCTTTTCAACAGTATCGTATACATTTGCCTTCTGTTTGCTCGGAATGAACTAACTTCATCACGCCCTTCTTTGTGTTGGATGCTATACGTTTCTTAAACCTAGACAACTTTAACTTCACCACATTCTGCATCGTCTTCCCATTCTCTCCCAAGCAACAGCCGAGCCAGCTGGGCCCCCTCATGCCTGTGGGAGGAGACGCCAGAGCAGCACGTCCAGCCCCAGCCTGGGGTTCAAGTTCAAAAGGCAAATCCAACGTAAACCCCGTTTTTAAAAAGTTATTTATTTAGGGCATCTCACCTGTTTTACTGCATGAAAATTAGACGTCATCTGAATTTTAAAATGCATGTGCACGTATATCAAGGGAACAAAGCTCGAAGACGGTTGAGGAGATCTGGGGTGCCCTGTTGCGTTTCCGCATCTTCATTTTCTTAAATCGCGATGAGAACGGTCTCCGACTCCAAGCTGGTGGTGCTGCCAGGTGCGCACGCGTAAGACAGGATAGGAAAGGGGTCCGGAAAAGACTGACCGCGGCTCTTCCCGGCCTTCCCCGGGCGTCCCCTTTTCTCTTTCTGCCGGAGGGCCGCAGGAGACCCCCAGACCATAGAGGTGTGGAAACCTCCAGACGCCTAGAGGGGAAACGCAGGCTCCGGGAGGCGGGCTTCCGCCGGCGGCCCACTTCCGGCCCCGGCCGGGCAGGGCGGTGTGTTGAGTTTGGGGGCGCCGGCGGGAGGCTTAAGTGATGTTCTCTCTGCTCGCTGCCTGGTCCGGGCTCTGTGGAGGCCTTGCTGAGAGGGCACAGGGCCTCTTCCACGTGCCTTGCGCGCCGCGGAGTTGGGGGCCAGGGCGGAAGGCTTCACAGGGCGCCACCTTGAAGTCCCTGGCTCCGGGATCCCTAGCCCCGAAGTGCTACCTGTTCGCGATCGGCCCCTCGAATACTCCCAAGCCGTGAACTTCGTTACTCTTTATAGCCCCTCGAGGCCCACTGGCTCGAGAAAATAATGATGCCACTCCAATTTAAGTGTGTGGTTCAGGGCGCGTTGTCCGTGCATGTGAAAGAACGACTGACGAGCCCATTTAAAAAACTCAGGCAACTAAAACAACAACAACAGAAACTGTACTTCAGTATTTAATTGTGGCCAAATATGAGAGGGAAGAGTTAGATGAGCGGTGAGGAATTGTGAGCCTGGAAGAAGAGTGGGGAGAAAAGGAACTATGCAGTGCGGTTGGAAGGAGGACGGAAGGTTCGGGGGGGAAGGGGTCCTAATGTCCTCCCTGCGGGAAAGGAGGGTGAAGACTCAAAATCAGGAGCGCTTACCAAGGCGAAGGGATATTCGTGGTTTTAGAGTACTGCTTGCAGAATAGTAGCCTGGGTTCTCCCACTACCAGGGCAGCAACTCACCGCAGGAGCTAGCTGCCTAAACTTTTTGCACTCAGTGTCTGCAATTTTAAAATGACAGTAATGTCTGCCATCCTGTCCCTCTGTACGCTTTTGTGCAGTGATACATATACGTTCGTTTGTGAAACTGATATACCTTCTCTGGCACTACTCTATGACATTGTGTTGGGGAGTATTTCATATAAAGAAGCTTTTACCGTAATGTGTTTCGCCCCCACCACAACTTTTTGTGAATCTGGATACCACGTGTTCCTGAGAAGAAAATAAGAGAGGAACAAAGAAATTTGGTATTTGAACTATAGTCTCTTAACACAGTTAATGATAAAATATTAAATTGTAGAAGGCATGCAGTAATGGGACTCAAATTTTGTTTAATCTGGTGTTTCTGAAGAATTTTGACCACAGAAACTTTTGAAAAATGCCCTATTAATATCTGTGGTTTTCCCCAGAACACGTTTTGGGAAATGCCAACATAAAGAAATCATTCACCTGAGCACAGGCCTGCTTAAAAGGCATTTCAGATCTACTTTTGAGAAATCATCTGACTGGATTCCAGTAAGGATAGTTTCAGTTTTATGTACGTTCCAGAAAATGGTCCTTACTCAATGAAGTACCAAAAGAGATACAACAGTTGGAAAAGGAACGGAGCAAAGTCTGTCCTCCTTGCTCTCTCTCCTACATACATCATGAACAGCAAGTAACATCTCAATATTATCGAGCAAACATTAATATATAATTACTTACAAAACAGTAGAAATAATTATTTGGAAAAATGTGGATTGTGCCCAGTGGAAATTCTACCATTTGGTACATTCAGGGATTCTTGATGACAAATCTAGGAAATTTGTTCATGGACTCCTAGATGGACCTACTGTAGTAACACAAGATTCATATTTTCTCACTGTATAAATAGAATGCAAGCTAAAAACCATTTAAATGTGTTGTATCTATGCATTAAGTGACATTTACTGGAATCTTGCTCTGACATTATAAAGTTTAGAACAATGCTTGTCTTGAACATCAGTCGAGATAGCTTAGTTACTGAAGTACCAATAGAAACTCTTAATAAGATAGTTTCACATGTTTGGCACAAAACTCCTTCAAATTGAGCTGCGAAGTGACTTACTAGTATGTTACTGAACTGTTGCAATTTCAAATAAGACCTGCCTGAGAATGGGTAACAATCCTAGGAATGTCCTTGTTCCTGTGTCTGGTCCTTCACTCTGTGGGGCCAAAAAGCTAGTTTCATTAGTTCACACAGAGGTTAACAGCCTCCAGAAGACACACTAATGCTAGCCAAATTCAAAAGAGGTTGATGTATAAATCCAGAGTGAGTTAATTCCATTCTAGTGAAAAATATAATTACCAGTTACGCTGGATAATTGTATTTACCAACAGTGTATTCCTTTCCTGTGGGAAGATCTACATGGGCGACGAGATTCTTACACTATAGTATACTGAAACACATAGGATAGCATCAGAACAGGGAGAGTGATATCCAAGTTTAATGGCTTCAGGTGTCTTTGGTCTAGAATGTACCTGTCAAGATGGCTAACTCATTTTCATGGTTAACAGACACTCTTTCCTGTGGTATTAAGGGTGAGATGAGTCATTTTGTCTCTCTGAGCATCCCTTTCAGAGCTCTCCCCATGTGAACATGCTCTTTCTCAAGCTAAATTACAGTGCAATTGATTTAGTTTAAGCTTTTCTGTTTACAGCCTCTATCCAGCTGTGCCTCTGTGAAGTTGCACCCTGTTCACCTAACTTGTATTTGGGGTCTTCATAGACAATGTCTTGGGTATTTTCTAGAAATAACTGAGTTTCTGCTATATATCTGGACTTTCTAAAATTTAAGTATCTGTGTGGACCCTGTGTAACTCATCCAAGAACCAGGATGTGTGTTAATCTACTTGATAATCTCTTTTTCTCTGTGACATTGTACTTGATGTTAAGACTTACTACACATAATTTTTTAGTCAAATGTCCCACAGGACAGAGAGTCAAAATTAATTTTGTCCATTGTTAAGATATTATACTATCATTTTAGTATTTTTTTTTTTTTTAGAAACAGAGTCTCACACTGTAGCCCAGGCAACATCGTAGCTCACTGCAACTTCAAACTCCTGGGCTAAAGCAATCCTCCTGTCTCAGCTTCCTGAGTAACTGAAACTACATGCACATGCCACCACACTCAGCTAATTTTTGTATTTTTTTGTACAGAGGGAGTCTTACTATGTTGCCCAGGCTGGTCTCAAACTCCTGGCCTCAAGCAATCCTCCTGCCTCCCAAAGTGCTAGGATGACACATGTGAGTCATGGCGCTCGGCCTCCCTTTCTAATTATAAATTCCCTGTAGTCACTGGCTTGGTATATATTTTATATGTGGCCCCAACAATAGCTGTCATTTATCTACATTGATAATAACTTATTATACTTGCGGAGTGGCCCTAAAGAGGAATCACTAGGCATTTGAAGACCTCTTGGGGTTTGAGCTCTGCAGAACCCATCTGGAACAAATAATGACGACAGCATTGAAGGACCCAAGAACCTAAAGTCCCCACGTTCCACTTGAGCAACAGGGACCCCAGATAGCGAAGGTGGAAAAAGAAGAAAACTGGGGACAGAAATTCAGCCGAAAGATCTTATGTCCACACTTCAGGAAAGTCTCATACCAGGTGATGCCAATAGCCCGTGAGATTTTGAGCAGACCAGAGAGCTGCATCATGAGAGGCTGAACCCAGAAGAGCAGGTACGAGAGCTGCTCACGCTGCAGCAGGTGGTCCTCACCATCATCCAGCAAATGCAGAGGAGCTCTGTTGTGTTGGACGTTCTGGAGAGATGTGGGGTGATTCAGCATAGTGGGTGAGAGGTAGGAGGTTTGAGCTTGTGGAGAGTTAGGAGGGGAGGGAGAGCAGTGAGCTCGGACCAGCAAGCTAGAGCAAGGGGCACCGTCCCAACAGTGGGAAAAGAGATGCTAAAATTAGTCTCTGCCTGGTTAGACTGAACACATTGTTCTCTGATCTGACTTTCTCAGAGCCTGCTCCAGCTTACTGCCCTTGGAAGTTAATGAAGACTCTGGCTTCATTTTCTTTTTTCTTGTATCCTTGGAGATGCTGTGTTTCCTTCTTAGGATTTTCACTACAATTCTATGATGATTCCTTTACGAACCCAATGTCACCTACCTATATAAAGGCCTCCTTCCATACACATGGACAAAGAAGTGGTTGCTTCTAGAAGAGGCAGTGAGTATGTGTCCTAAGCCAATGGACACTTGGCTCAGGCAGGGATTTCAGGACCTCCCAGCTCTACCTAATCATTAAGGTAAGAAGGAAACATTGCTTTGCGACAAGCGTTAAAACGAGAGACTCTCAAATATGAACACAGAGAACTCCATCCGACTGAAAACAGGGAAGTAAGGAACACAGTTCTCTAGGGCTGAGGGTTCCCCAGCCCCTGGTCATAGCACGCACTTTGGATTCATCGCCATTCTGGGCTCCTCAAAGCTCTGCCTGTGTCTTTCCTTCTCCTTGTAAGAAATGCCAGGATGACCCAGATACAGATTTCCAGCAGGGTATGAAATTTATCATTATTTCCACATCTTAACATGCTAAGTATCCTGAAATTGTGCTGCCTTTTTCTCTCAAATAGAAAAAATCATACATTTTGTTTATAATGTTGTCCATCCCACTGGCCACCTGCCCCCATTTCACATTTAACTCTCAGTATTTACAATTTTAACATCCCTCCTTTGCTTTAGGCCTTAGACTTCACTCCCATCACCCCTTTTAATTGGAGGTCAGGCTTATTGAATTGGGTTAATCATAAATCTCAGTCCCTGATAGACAAATATCTTTGTTCCATGCGTGGCCCTTTCTATTTATTTCATTCTTTTGGTATTTAGTAGTATTAGGAATACTTATGAACCAATATGATCAATAACTTACACTTCCCAACATGCTCTAACCAGTCCTCCTGCCTCCCTGTCCTAGGGGTGGCCACTATCATAAACTTTGTTAATGTCATTCCCTTTCCTTTTTGCAGTTTTTTCTTTCTTTTATCATGTCTATTTATAGCTAAACAATATATTGTTTGGTTTTACTTTTTTAAAAAACTGTATCAAAAGGGCGTCTTGCTGTATTTTAAGACTAGCTTTCCACTCAACATTATGCAGCAAATATTAATCCACGTAGCTGTGTTTAGCTCTGGCTCATTCATTTTCACTGCTTGTATATCATTCCGACCATCCCATCACCCTGTTCCAGTTTTACATTATTTTAGCTCCAGACCTTTCCCTCATCCAATAAAGAACAAAAATTTCTTTGGCACTTTTGTGCTCATTTTCACTCTTTATTCATCAAGAATTTATTAAGTGAACCACAGTGGGCGAAGGGTTAACAAAGCCCACGACTCAATGCGAATGTGACCCTCAGCCAACCCTCCTATTAGATGTCTATTGCTGAGTAACAAATTTCCACAAAACTTAGTGGCTTAACGCAACAAACATTTATCATCTTACTGTTTCTACGGGTCATGAATTTGGTAGCATCTTAGCTGGGTGGTTCTGGCTCAGGGTCTCTCATGAGATTGTAGTTGAGATGTTCATCAGGGCTTCTTCATCTGAAGGCTTGGACGGAGTTGGAGGATCCACTTCCAAGATGGTGCATTCACATGGCTGGTGGCAGGAGGCCTCAGTTCCTCACCACGTGGACCTCTGCATAGGATTGCTTGAGTGTCCTCACAGCACGGCAGCTGATTTCCCCTGAAACAAATGATTCAAGAGAGTAAGGCAGAAGCCATAATATCTTTTATGACCTAACCTCAGAAGTCATACACCATCATTTCCCCAATATGATTACCCAGGCTGTAATGTGAGAAGGCATGAATGCCGGTTGCAGGGATCACTGGGGGACCCGTCTTGGAGGCTGGCTGCCATAACTCTCTCTGTCTGTTCCCTTGGTAACCTATTAAGGTGGTATGTCAATTTTCTTGCCAGATATACTATAATACTTAAGGTAAAAGTGACCCCTGATTGGTCCACTGCATCTGGTCAGGAGAACTGTAATCCCTGATAGGAAGCCACAGCTTTGGGCTTTCCTGACAGTGGTGACTCACAGCTGCAGGGGCCCTAGAAGCCATGCCCATACAGTTGTTATAAGAAATAGTGGCTCCTGTGGGGAACGAGGCCTTTCGGACAGGTGGGTTTTCACATCCACCTGACTTGGATCTTGTCTCCTTATAGTCACCTGGAGAAAAGATAGCTTTTTGGACTGCTGCAAGGTCTCCCCTAGAAAAGGAACCCTCAAGTCTGTCATGCTGGGCATCTGCACTTCCTGTTCTATATCTTTCTAAGGAATTGGGTGACACATGTGGCTTATGGGGGTCTTGTGAACCTAAATGTTTAGGTGACCCACGTGGGAAAACCCTCTGGTGGGTGACAGAACTGAATCTCATGCCAACTCAGGAATCACAAAGAAGATGCAGACCCTGCCTTTGTGACAGCAGGAGTGAGGGACACATAAACCAGAGCATTGGCACATTCGAGGTGTTAATGCCAGAAATCTATATTCGGACATATGGCAGGTGTGTTGGGGATTCCCACGACCACCCAAGACTCCCCAGGTTCAGTGATTTGCTTGGAGGACTCAGCATATAGTCATCCTCATGGCTATGATTTATTCAAGTGAAAGGATACAGAGCCAAATTAGGAATAAGAAAAGTCACATAGGGCAAAATGTGGAAGCCACCAGGTGCAAGCAAGCTTCCAAGTCTTCTCCCAGTGAGATCACATGATCACACCAGACCCATTTAATTCCTGAAGCAGTGCGTAATGAGAGGTATGAAATGTTGTGAACCAGGGAAGCTTATTAGAGATTCAGTGCCCAAAAGTTTTGCTGGGGGCTGGTCATTTAGGCAGCGTCTTCCTGGCATGTACCAAGATTCCAGACTCCAGGAGTTCAACATAAACCACATTGTTTGCACAAACAGTCTGGGCACAGAGAGCCACTGTTATCAGGAAATCACGGGAACCCTCCTGAAATCCAAGTTCCTAAACGCCAGCCAAGGGGCAAGCTTGGAAGCAGGACTTTCCAAGGACAGCAGTCTCAGGCCTGCACTGGTAGCAGAAATGGTGATCTCTGGGCTGCAGCAGCTCAGGAAAGGCTTTAGAAGGGAATGATGTTTGGGGCGAACCTTGAACGGTGAACAGATCATTAACAGCTTGAAAAGAGGAGAAAGGGGGCTTCCAGCAGAGGGAAACTTGTTAGCAAAGGCAGAGAGGTGGGGACACGCAGATACCATTGGAGAAGTGTGGGTGGTTAGGGACGACTGGCACATGGGTGTGGATGACAACCACTGACCTGATCCAAGTCGTGGTCTCCCCACCGATTCAACATAAACCAGTGAGAGAGCTGGCCGGGGTGACCTTTCCAGGGCTTCCAGGGAAACAGTAACAGCTGAGTCACAGCGTGTCAGCAGCTGAGACATGAGGAGAAGACGTTGGACCTACAGCAAAGAGCATGAGTTAGGCTGCCCCAAACCCTCTGCAATTCACTAGCTGTGTGGCCTCAGCCAAGTTACTTCTTTGAGCTTCCATTTCCTTATTTTAAATGGGAGAGTAATAATCAGAGAATTGTTGTGAGGATTCATGAGACATTGTACAGAAGTCTCAGGCAGAGAACCTGACAACAGCAGGTGCTTAATTAATGAATGGTGACCGCTAAAATTCTGATGTTCACTCTTTCCTCCCAAACAGTTCAAGCTCCTGTTGCTGGACCAGTCGTCACTGTCACAAGCCTTTTTAGCCCCCAGGAGGCTGAACCATAGCTAACAAATGGTGCAGTCAGAGGGAGGCTGCACTGCCATGACCAAGCCACTTCTTGGAGCAGCCACAAAGGACATCAGGGCTCCAGATCAGCCCAGGAACGACAGGCAAAGAGAGGGTCATGAAGCATGGCTCCCTCCCTCAGGGCGAAGGAAGCCAGAAGGCTGATGACCTTGGCTCGTTTGCCTGACACAGAGACGAACTGAATCAAGGAGAGCACCTTAACAAGAAGAAGGCAATCAAGTCACAGATGGGACAGGCAGGGAGGTCTGATGAAGACGGCCACATGGTGTGAAGTCACACACTTGCTCAGGAAGCCATCTGCTTGAATAGTAAGTAACGTGTTCATGAGATGAACAATTCTGCTTCTTTAAAGAGAAATTAATGTTTTAACATATATGTACTACATTGTGTTTGTGAAAATGTATTGATCTGCACATGTTTCTGAGTAAATGCTGTATTTCAATTAGAAAATATATACACACATACGACATCTTACGCATAACGCTATTTTACTTTGGTCTTCCTTGCCTTCATGCAGCATTCTCAATTAATGTTTTTTAGGAAAGGGGATAAGACAAAGGCCAAATATTTTGGCCAAATATAATTTTTCTCCTAACTAATAGCATGAAACAACAAGCAAAAATTTTTTAAACAGGGAATGAAAATGAGATGATTGTAGTCAGAAACATGGAAATGCAGGGAGGAAAGAATAATACCAAAAAGGATGAATATATGGGTAATAATTAATGAATATTAAGTGTCAACCTAACAGTTACAATGTCTTATGGAATTTATCATAAATATATGTGTAGATATAACAAAAATATATGACAACAATACAGAATGAGGAAGGTAATAAATGAAACTAAAGTTTCCTAATGTTTTAGAAGTTTTGGGCAACTGGTAAAAGTATTATAATACTTTGTATAAGACAGAAATAAGTCAAGATTGCATGTGGCTTAATCTCTAGGATAACAGCTAAAGGAAAAGATTGTATGACTAACAAGTTTGAGGTATAAAATAGAATAATAGAAAATATTTTATTAATCCAAAAGAAGTTAAGAAAAATGAAAAACAGAATATAAACAGATGGGTCAGGTAGAAAACAAATAGTAAGACTAAACCCAATTTTATCAGTAATGATTTACATTTAAATGGACTAAATCATCCAAATAAAAGACTAAATTTGCCATACTAGGTAAAAAAATAAAATCTAACCATATGTAACCCTTCTAAGAGAGACACTTTACATGGAGACAGATGATTAAAGTAAAAGGATGGGGAAATATAGGTGATAAAATGCTAACAGCCAATCATGGTGGCTCTCACCTGTAATCCCAGCACTTTGGGAGGCCGAGGCGGGAGGATCATTTGAGGCCAGGAGTTCGAGACCAGCCTAGGCAACATAGTGAGACCCCATCTCTAAAAAAAACAATAAGAAAAATTTGCCAGGTAGTGAGCACCTGTAGCTGTAGCCCCATCTACTCAGGAGGCTGAGACAGGATTGTTCAAGCCCAGGAGTTCAAGACTGCAGTGAGCCACAACCATGTCACTACACTCCAGCCTGGGCAACAAAGTGAGGCATTGTCTCAAAAAAAAAAAAAAAGGCCTACCGAAAAGAAAGCAGGTATATCTATATCAGTACCAAATAAGACTTTAGGGCCAGTGGTGCAGTGGCTCATGCCTGTAATCCTAGCATTCTCGGAGGCTGAGGTGGGAGGATCACTTGAGGTCAGGAGTTTGAGACCAGCCTGAGCAAGAGCAAGACCTCGTCTCTACTAAAAATAGAAAAAATTAGCCAGGCACAGTGGGGCACATCTGTAGACCCAGCTACTTGGGAGGCTGAGGCAGGAGGATCGCTTGAGCCCAGGAGTTTGAGGTTGCAGTAAGCTGTGATGACACTAGTGCACTTTAGGTGGGGCGACAGAGCAAGACTCTGCCTCAAAAGAAAAATGAGGACATACTAATAAAAACCGAAAGAATTTAAGGTAAGACAAATCATTGGAAAGCTAAATAGCTATTTTTTCTTATGTGAAAGGTGATGTTACTGATCCGTCTTTACCCAGTTCAGAACTAGAATAAATTAGATAAAATATTTTATAGTCCTAGGAAATGTTTTTAACAGCAGTTTTCTATTGAATGCTGCAATTAAGAATGCTTTCCAATGTATTTCCGTAGTAACACTTGAGGCTATTTTCATAATGTTGTTATAAGTGGTTTTGGTAGCACTGTAGAGACAGATGATTATGACATCCTTAAGTTCTAATAGTCATTTCTGTAATTTTGTATCTTGTAGATGGATATTAAATTTATAAATAAAATCTATAATAATTAGAACCAAACCCAATAACAGAGTTGTAGATTATCTAGATACATTCAAGATTGCATAAACTTTAGATCATTGGTCCCCTACCTTGATCAGCAGTCCCCAGCCATTTTGCCACCAAGGACCAGCTTCCATACATTGGTGGTGGTGGTGGGAGGGATGGTCCCAGAATGACCCAGGGTGCACCACATTCATTGTGCATTCATACCTCTCTACCAGTGACAATCTGCATTTGCAGCTGCTCCCCAGCGCCAGCACCACAGTCAGGCACCAGACTCTCACAACGAGCGTGCAACCTAGATCCCTCACATGTGCCATCCACAGTAGGGTTCGTGCTTCTGTGAGAATCCGGTGCCACTGCTGATTGGGTTGGGGACAGCAGCCTTAGATTATTTCTGTCCAGGTACTCACATGTTCCCTAACACTTTGGAGTTAATTCATTCATCAAATTGTAGGATGTATCTTATTCAGAGTTTTTTTCCCCTTTTAAAAAGCTATGACAACCACTGAGTCCTCTTGTAATCATTGGCTCCTTAGGAAGAGTTGACAGTTGGTATTAACTATTTGTTTAGCTCATTGTTTATAAAACTCATTTCATAATGAGTAACTTGTATATATACATAATCTTTGCAGATAGAGATCATCTAGTCAAAAATACTGTCTGTGTTTAAACTAAACTGAGGAATGTTTTGAAACTCCTTTTAAAATAACCATGTTTTGAACAAATGTATGCTGAGAGAAAGCTAGTTTTCCTTTTGGATTGGAAAAGTGGATCTTAGGCTTTCTTTGAGGAAATTTGAGCTCAATGATTTAAAATAACTGATTGCGTTCTTGGTTTGTATTTGGAAATATGTTTTATTCTTGTTAAACAATTGGTAGTTTATTGCAGAATAGATTTTAGATAGGGGTTTGTTATCATTTATTGACAAATTTTCATCTTTTAATAGGGACTGTCCTGGGTGGAGGCCAAGCAGTCTGGTCTTTGCAGTGTTTCCCCTTCAATCAAAGAAACTTTCCTTTTATCTATTTTATGCAAAAGAGATTATTCAAATATTTTATTTAAAAATATGGAGGAATTCTTTACTAAAACTATTTGAAAGACACTACTCAAACATAATTATCATAGTGCAGAAGATGTGGTTAATCCTTAGATCTTGAGAATCAGAGTTTTACTAGAGAATATGAAAGACTAAAAGACTTTAAAAATGATATGGAATCATATTATAGAAATGTCTGTATAATAAGCAATAAAATAATCGATCTTTTTTTATATTGTTTAATTAGGGTGATTTGAAGAAATAATTTTCTGACACTGATAATTTCTTTTTCTAATTCTGGAATAATATCAAATAAAATTATAAACTAATTATTAGAAACTTTAAAGTGGCATTCTGTGTCATGGTTGATGGTAATCATACTACCAGAATGAGTGTCTGAGGCAAGAGTCTCAATCAGTCGAAGTTTATTAAGCCAGAGCTTGAGGGCACACCCCGGAAAAAATGTGAGTCACAGAGGCATCTGTGGCTGTTTTTTCCAAAGAGATTTTCAGGAGGTTTAGTATTTATACATTTCCTTAAAGGAGGAAAGGCATGTAGGAAGAGAGGCAGTAAAATGGTTACGTTTTTGAGATGTTAGTTAGTGCCCAGTGTAGCTGCGTTTTTTATAATATAAGGTGGACAGTTGGAAGGAAAAAAGGAATAAATGAAGAATCAGTTTTGCAGATGCCTCTGGGTAGGTGGAGGAATGAATGATCCCATCTTGTTCTGCAGCAAGGAAGATAAACTTGTAATCTACATTATGGGTGTTGAATCACAGTATTAGCGTGGAAAGTAACAGATTTTAGATTTAGGAGCTAGACTTAAATTGTAGACCTAGTTACAATTGGCATGTTCTTGTTTATGGGAGGATACATGTTGTGGAAGGTTTAGATGTCAGCAAAGAATTTACTTTGGTATGACTTGTGGGAGCAATCATCTGGAGATGCCTGAGGCCTTTTGTGTTTGCGTAGAGAGTTTGACACAAAGTTGTGAAGTAACAGCTATTCATTTGTAAGAGGGTGTTGCTTCACTCAGCCTTCTGGCTTAACTTTCCGTTTGGCATAAGGAGTTTGGGAGTCCTGAGATTTTTTTTTCCTTTACACCCTAAATTAGAATTTATAAATATCAAGTTATTTCTGTGTTTTCTCATCCAGTGGAAGATGTTGAAGAATGCAGAGAGACAGCCTTCATTTCATAAAATCAACATTTGCTGCTCAGTATGTGCCTAGTTATAATGCTGAGTGCTAATAAAATAGTCCCTGTACACATGGAACCTAAAATTTGTGGGCCAGTTTTTATGAATTAATGAACTTCTATCCTGTTTTTTTTTTTTAAGCCTAATTCTGGTGAGCTGGATCCATTGTACGTAGTAGAAGTACTTCTACGCTGTAGCAAAGAGAGCTTGAAAAATTCAGCTACTGAGGCTGCAAAACCAGCTAAACCTGATGAGAAAGGGGAGATGCAGGTTTGTACTTTACTTTTCATCTTCAGATTTCAGATCTTTTGCGAATTATTTTTAATCATTAGAGTTTCTGAATGTGATTATAATGAACATACTATCATGATTTCTAAATTAGAAGTTTTCACAACTTTTTGAGGCATATTATTAAAACCATCTAAAATATCAGTAGAATGATTAATGAGATTTCAGTTTTATTTGTATTTTATCAAATTATGGCAAGGAAAATAATGACAAAGTGAAAGAAAGAAGAATAATTTAAATTTCACATGCCCCTGTATTTTACCAGGACTATAAAGATTTTTCATTATCACTGTGACTGACTGGTTTTACAGTTTGAATCCATCCATGGTATTTATTTTCCATTCCCATTGAAGTAGAGGTGGTCCCTGACGTAGGATTTTTTTGACTTTACGATGGTGCAAAAGCAATATGCATTCAGTAGAACATTAATAAATTATATGAGATATTTGACCCTTATAAAATAGGCTTTGTGTTAGATGATTTTGGGCAATTGTAGGCTAATATAAGTGTTCTGAGCATGTTTAAGGTAGACGAGGCTAAGTTTTGTTTGGTAGGTTAGGTGTTCCTGTATTAAATACATTTTTTGCTTATGATAGCTTCAGCTTAACAATGGATTTATCAGGACATAACCCCATCATAAGTCAAGGGGTATCTGTAATGATTCAACCATTGTTTTGATAATGAAAAATTCCTACCCAGGTTTCCTCAGTTAAAATCATTTAATTTACATATGCATTTAGCTAAATGGAAAACATTTGACTTGCCACATGTGTTGCCCTTATTTCTTGAATGTTACTCTATTTTTATATTAGTATATATAAAAACAATTGTTGGTAATATCTTATTGCAGAGATTCCAAAGTATCTGAAGTCTAATAGTGGAATTCTGTTATTTTTAAACATTGCTTTAAATATGTGGCATATTGGATAAATATTTGAGGAAATTTCATTGTAATGATACTTGTAATAAGATTGGTTTGTAGAAAGTAAAGTCTGCGACTGCAACATTATAGACTGTTTCTTCGGATCAGTAAATCATTATGGGTTTCAGACTTGGCAGTATTTAAAAAGATAGTTCATTGTTAATCATTTTTAAAAAGTTTATTTATAATTCTGAATACTACCTAGCCTTTGTTCTCTGTTTTTCAGTCTTCTAATGTGTTTGCCTTCGTAAGTCTAACAGCAAGTGAAACTTGTGTGATTTTTTTCCCTAACATTTATTTTACTGATTGACTGCCTAATCAAAAATGTAGCTAAAACTCCTACAATTTGGCACATATTCATTGTATCCAAAGGGACCTTAGGAGTTATTGCAACTTGGAATAGCTAATGTGTGGCACACATCCCAACATTCTCCCTTTCTCTTGGCAGACATTGTTAATAAATCATAGCACTCTCTCATATTGAAATCTCACTCTTCCAAGAAAATTATTTAGGCAGCTATGACTAATTCATTGAAGTTAGCATTTTAGGTGAAACCTATTTGCTATCTGTCTCTGTCCTGGGCTAGGCCAAAATTGTATTAAGCCTTGCTGCTGTGCATGTTTTATTTAATGATACTGAGAAACTTTGCCATCCTTAATAATCATGATTTGATTCAGTTCAATAAACAACCTCTCCAGGGAAGCCTTCACTCAATCCTGGGCAAACTGAGGGTCTTTCCTCTATTCCTGTAGCATTTTTTATTCTGTTTATTTCAGTCTACACTGCTAAAGAAATTGGGTGAAGGGGGTTAACATAAATTTTATATGTTTGTGGTTTCTAGGTGATTCCAGCTTAATGGGGAAGCATTTTGTGCTTCAAAACTGCCCAGAGAGGGTAATTAATAAAGAAGCCTTTATAAAGGAAGTAGTGAGATTTGTAAAAATTTGTAGGAACACAAGAACATTTTTAGGCACGAATTACATTACCAGCAAAGGAAGCAACGTGTGCATAGCATGGAACATTCTCTTTAGAAAGAACTTCACATTGTTCCCTTCTTTGTGGCCAAATGACTAAGGCATAAGAATAATACAGAGAAGACTGTATCTTAACAAACAGAATATTATATTGTTAACTTGTGTAGATTACTATCTTGAATAGGAATCCTAAACATAGGGACATAGCTCCATAGGCAATGTGTAAGGAAACCTCCGCTCTCAACCACAGTGATTGTGTAGCAGACTTCCATTGCATGAGGTATGAGCGGAAGTGTTTCCATAAACATCCTTTCCCTTCGGTGATGTTGTATGTGATGCCAAATTTAGCTTTTTGTCAACCTTTGTACAAAACTACTTTCTATTTTATTTTATTTTATTTTTTTTGAGACAGAGTCTCACTCTGTTGCCCGGGCTAGAGTGAGTGCCGTGGCACCAGCCTAGTCACAGCAACTCAAATTTCTGGGCTCAAGCAATCCTTCTCCCTCAGCCTCCCAAGTAGCTGGGACTACAGGCATGCACCACCATGCCTGGCTAATTTTTTCTATATATTTTTAGTTGGCCAATTAATTTCTTTCTATTTATAGTAGAGACGGGGTCTCACTCTTGCTCAGGCTGGTTTCGAACTCCTGACCTTGAGCGATCCGCCGGCCTCGGCCTCCCAGAGTGCTAGGATTACAGGCGTGAGCTACCGCGCCCGGCCTACCCTTGCATTTTTAAACATCAATTTTATTGAGATATAATTTACACTGCCATTACATTTTTTTTTTTTTTTTT
>CAUYRT010033351.1:0-46807 GCA_963574885.1 Lepilemur ruficaudatus | reverse complement strand
TTGGTGATCTGAGAGACTGGCCTCTGCAAGTTCAGAAATCAGGTATAGAAATTCTTGTACCAAATGAGGTTTAGGACAACACGCCCAGCAGTAAGATTAACAGAAGGGATGGTCCAAGGAAATTCTCACTAAGGAGTTGTCCCTCTATCCAAAAGACAGAATAAATCACCAAACAAAGATTAGCAAAAATATCAACACTTTAATTTTTTTTCTTTTTCTCAGACAGATACTTTAGATCACCTAAAGGCTGGCCCCTCCACTGGGGGCTACACTCTTTACTTTGGTATGATGGACCCAAGGTTTCACTTCTGACAATTTTAATGAGGTGGGCATTGTTGGAGGCACCTCACGGGGTCCTTAATACTTGTCTGCTTCCAACTGGGGCAGGGACCTGAAAGAGGCAAACTCATGTGTACTGGTTAGCACCTGACCCACAGATTTGACATAATGTTTTACTCTATTTTCTTTTACTCATGGTTATAGTCCACGGTTACCTCAGAGTGCTAGGAAGGGTCTCTCATAAACTATTTCTTAGGGGCTTAATTTAGGCCTGCTTCTAAAGGGCTACCTTTATCCAGAGGAAGGCAAGTGGCAACACCCTGTCTCACTTTAGATGGGTTTCTTATATCAATTCCAGGATGTATGTAATTTCTATTCTAGGGGTAGGGCTTTGCTCACTTGTTGGGTTACCTTTGCTACAAAGAAGGGTCCACTATCACTCTTGTGAAATGTCCAGGGCTCTGTGGAGTGTGCTCCTGGATCCTGTTGACAATGGGGTGTCTGGTGATATCCTTGCTGTAGGAGGAGGAGCTGCTGAGCCGTTTCTGCAGCTGTCAGCCCATGGTGTCCATCACAGGGTGCCATTATCTGTCTGTTCAGCCTCTTTCCCTGGATTGAATGATGCACAGGCTTGCTGAGGCCCGAACTTCAAAGCACAATGGGAGTCTCCTGTATACATCACCAGGACCTGGTATTCATCCAGCAGGAGAGGTGAGCTTCTGCCACTTCTGAAACAACCCTCAGCGCTTCTGCTGCTCGCCCAGGTCCACCTCTTGGGCCCGCTGTGACGCATTTCTCAGCTACTGCTTGTCTACGGATGCCTCACTGCCACCTGGTGCCTACCCTGCCGCTCCCTGCCTGGCTCACAGAGTACCAGGCATGGCTGGTGCCGGGGATCAGGGTGGCAGCTGGAGAAAGGGCCCCCCACCAGACTGCCTCTGTCCACGATGCTAGGGCCTGTTGAACCCCAACTATCAATTTTTCCCAGGGCCCCTAGGGGGATATTTGGAGGCAGGGGGCTACGGGCCTCCTCCTTCACTTTCTGAGTCCTGGACTTTAAAAAAAACTATTTGCTTTCCTAGAGGTTTCCTGCCACCTGGAGTCCTTTACAATTTTGGTCAATGTTCCTTTCAAGGTTCTTCTTTACAAAAAGTGAGCCTGGGGTGGCTTTTTCGCCCATTCCTTTCGACTGTCTCGAGGACCCTACAGCTGTTCTTGCACATTCAAGCCTCCCTATCTGGTACTGCTGCAAATTGTCCGCCCCAGCAACGGGTCACTTGTGGCTCAAATTGAGTCGGCTGCCGGGAGAGTCACAATTTACTTGGCGTGGGACTGGAGTCAGTTCAGGCGGTACCCTCCCGGGCCCGCCCACGGTGTTAGGATGGCGGTGGCGCAGGCGCTCCTTCCCCCTTGCTGTGCACGGCACCCCCTACTGCAGCCCCATCCGGTGCCTCCCCCTGGCTGGCTGTGGGGGTTCTGCCCAAGGAAGGAAGATCTCATTTGTCAAAAATCATAACAAACACAGATCATTTTGTATACCATAAAAAATGAGTTTATCTCAAGCAGAGAGCTTGAGATTCAATATTTTAACTCTATGGTGGCAGGTTGACCATTTGAGTTCTGAACTGTGTAAAAACCAACAGCTCAGAATAAACCACAGACCATCAATCACCACTTTTTCTCACATTCCATACAAGTGGTATCACAATAATCTTAGACATAGGTATAAAAACTCACCAGGCAAAACTAACAAACAAACACAAGCAGTATTGGGAATTCCCAATACAAACAATCTAAAATGCCAAGGCCTATCAAACAAATGGGAATTTTCATTTAATGGCCGCTTCTCCTCACACTACAGCACATACCTTGGATTACAATAACACCATTCTGTTTACACGTGGGTTGGTAGCTATAAGTTAACCATTCAGCCAAAGTTTTTCCCAAAGGACTTTGAGATGGAGCTTCCTTATGTTACAACAAAACTCACAAATAACAAACAGACAATACAGGGGAGCCTCAACACAAAAATGTCAGAGCCTATTAAACAAACGGGAATCCAAAGGGGACAAACACCACCCCAATGGCACCTCAAATGCCCTGCCATAGGGCTGGAAGGTTCAGAAATGGGAATCCAAAGGGGATAAATGCCACCCCAACTGGAAGGTTCAAAACCCTCTCCAAATGGGTGGCCTAATTCTCCCATTCCCTGGGAAACACTCCCCAAATAGTGGCCTAGTTCCCCCATTCCCTGGGAAATGCAAATGAACTCTGAATTTAAACCCGTTTTCCTAGTTCCACTCAACCTTGTGACATCCACCCCCAACAGGCACCTCAAAATAAACAAAACCAATAGGAAGGTCTGAAAACCTCCCCTGAGGGGTGGAATCAGGGGCTTGGGGTGCACCCTGGGAAACTTACTCAACAAACAAATGGTCGAGGCTATCTGGACATTTCCAAATCCATTTCCTTCTGCTCAACTCAGTTCAGGTTGTGGGGAGCCGTGTCTACTTTGGAGCAACAGAGATGAGAGTTCCCCAGAGCTAAAGCAGGCTCCGGCAGCTGTTGTGGTTATCTCTTGCTCTCTCACCTTGAGAAGAAGTTGCTCTTTCCATGAAGACCCACAGCTTTGACCCAGGGCTGCTCCCTGCCTCTTCCAACAGTTGTGGGGTGCCATTCTACCAGGGTGCCAGTGGGCCCCATACATGGATGTAAATTCTGTTATTGAAAATTTGGCACATGTCCCTGAGGCCACAAGGACAAGTAGTTTGAGGAGAAGGAAAGAGGAGTTTATTAATTTGCTGGCAGATGAGGAGGTTGGCAGACTCCTGTCTTAGAGCACCAATGTCCTCTAGATGTTAATTTTAAAAGCTTCTCTACTCCATGCCCACCTATCTCCTAAAAATGCCTGACATAGCTTCCTTTTCCTAAGGTCTTAAAAGAATGAGGATTGAAAGTATGTATGGATTCCATGTTTGGGGGAAATCTCACTAGATTCAAACCAGGAACTGTATAGTAACAGGCTGAAGAAATATAGATTTGTTTTCTTGGCAAAGGCCCTGGATTGTTTTCCAGGGTTTAATTTCATTTCTACACCGCAAGCTACAAAGACTAAGAAATATAAGTATTCTTGGGCTTGAGTCAGACATTACATTAGGCCTCTGGTGAATTAAATAAAGGCCCGGTAAATCTGCACAAAACAAACAGTATAAACAAACATGGTGCTTAGAACATTCCTTGAAAGATGAAATGTATAGGCTGAAACAGCTCTGAGCTGGCTGACATACAGAGAAAGCAAGATTTGCACAAGGCAACATTAGTAGAATAATGAATGACCTAGTTCCATGGGGAACTGTTCTTCAGGCATTTCAACTGCATGAGATCTAATTTCTCCTATCTTGTTACTGTATAATCCTTAAACATATTCATTGTGATTAATGATATTGGAAGGAAAACCCCATCATGTTTTGAGGGATGAATATCCCCTCACTCCGCTGATCGGGAGAAGGAGTCACTTACTTCCCACAGACCTTAGGATATCCTGATGCTCCATGTCAACCTACCATTGCCAAGCAGCAGCATATACTTAAAAGTGATCTTCTGACCTTCAGAGATGAAAACTGCACTCTAACCATTGGTATTCTGAGTTTCACATTTGCCTGGGTTGGTGACCAAGGCTGCAAGGCCTGCCACTTTCTAGGTCTGATGAAAAGCAGGTTGCTTAATCACTGGCAGCAGAGCATAAGGCATGGCATTCATTTTCTGATGCTTCATTGGAAATAGAGTGGCTCTACCCAGTTGTGTGCTGGTAGTAGGTAGGCTCTCAGGGTGGGTTGGGGGTGTATATGGAGGGAGAGAAGCAGGGGACGGAGGGCCTGATTTGTAGCATTTTCCATTTTCTGTGGTATAAATACTCCCACCATGTCTGATTTTAAGCTACCAAGTTTTAACAATCAGTTCACAAAATTCTTAAATAATCAACTCTGTCCAGCATGTAGGAGCTGGCTCCATGACAATATTGGCTCTACCTCACTAAGAATCAACAATCCTGGTTTTCTGGTGGGTACTTATAAATTGGCAGCCAAAATAGTGTAATTATTAGAGTTGGGCCATTTTGTTGCTCAAAGTTAAGCCTAAGTAAGCAGCAAATCCCAGCTTATACTTAGACTGCAAGTTTCTCAACATTTACTTTCAAAGACTCTAAGGGTCTAATAGTGTAAAAGCTCAGCTATTAATTCTTCAAAGAGGTTTATTTATAAGGATCTATAGTTTGAATTAAGCAAAATAATTGTTTTGGACCAGGATCATGGAATAGATTGAAATTTAAAATATATTTAGTCTGTTAAGTAAATCAATTTATTTACAGTAATGGTTGCATCCATGACCATACTCCTCTTTTCTCATAAAGTTCAAATGCTCTTTTAGGAGTGACCAGCTGTTCCAGATCCCATTTTATTTGTCCCAAATACGAACTGTACTCTCTTTGGAAGAAAGAACTTCTCTGGCGGTGGCTCACGCCTGTAATCCTAGCATGCTGGGAGGCCAAGACGGGAGGATCGTTTGAGCTCAGGAGTTCAAGACCAGCCTGAGCAAGAGTGAAACCCCGTCTCTACTAAAAATAGAAAGAAATTGGCTGGACAACTAAAAATATCTAGAAAAAATTAGCTGGGCATGGTGGTGCATGCCTGTAGTCCCAGCTACTCGGGAGGCTGAGGCAGAAGGATCGCTTGAGCCTATGAGTTTGAGGTTGCTGTGAGCTAGGTTGATGCCATGGCACTGTAGCCTGAACAACAGAGCAAGACTCTGTGTCCAAAAAAAAAAAAAAAGAAAGAAAAAAGAAAGAAAGAACTGCTCTGTTTTCCCTGCAAAGTCCTATATGTCCACCAAGTGGATGGCTCCAAGAATAAAAAGAGGCACTGGCTAGTCTGGCTCCTATTTTTTTTTTGTTTGTTTTTTTCTTTTAACCTTTTGGGGTTTCTTTATTAAAAATTTTCAATAGATTTTGGGGGGTACATGTGGTTTTTTGTTACATGGATGAATTGTATAGTGGTGAAGTCAGGGCTTTTAGTGTACCTGTCACCTGAACAATGTACATTGTATCCAACGGGTAATTTTTGATTCCTTACCTCCCTCATACCTCCACCTTCTGAGTGAGTCTCCAAAGTCCATTATACCACTCTGTATGAGCATGTATACCCATTGGTTATCTCTAACGTTTAAGTGAGTACATGTAGTATTTGTTTTTCTGTTCTTGAGATACTTCACTTAGGATAATGGCCTCCAGTTCCATCCAGGTTGCTGCAAAGAAACATCATTTCATTCTTTGTTATAGCTGAGTAGTAGTATTCCATATGGTATGGAAAATGTGATATGTATAGGTATATGCACTCATTGGTTAATGGCACTTAGGTTGATTCCATATCTTTGCAATTGTGAACTGTGCTGCAATAAATGTGTAAGTGCATGTGTCTTTTTGATATAATTACTTCTTTTCCTTTAGGTAGATACCCGGTAGTGGGACTGCTGGATCGAATGGTAGGTTTACTTTTAGCTTTTTGAAGAATCTTCATACTGTTTTCCACAGAGGTTGTACTAACTTGCATTCCCACCAACAGTGTATAAGTGTTCCCTTTTCACTGCATCCTTGCCAGCATCTATTATTTTTTTACTTTTTAATACTGGCCATTCTGACAGGAGTAAGGTGGTATCTCATGGGGGTTTTAATTTGAATTTCCCTGATGATTAGTGATGTTGAACATTTTTTCATATGTTTGTTGGTCATTTGTATATCTTCTTTTGAAAAATATCTGTTCATGTCTTTTGTCTACTTTTAATGGGGTTGTTTTTTTTTCTGCTGATTTATTTGAGTTCCTTGTAGATTGTGGATATTAGTCCTTTGTTGGATGTATAGTTTATGAATATTTTCTCCCATTCTGTAGGTTGTCTATTTATTCTGCTGATTATTTCTTTTGCTGTGCAGAAACATTTTAATTTAAGTCAGTCCCATTTATTTATTTTAGTTTTGGTTGTATTTGCTTTCGGGGTCTTAGTCACAAACTCTTTGTCTAGGCTGGCTCCTACTTCAGAAAGGAATCACTCCACCTCTCCCTAGAAATGATTATTTTCCAAACACATGTTTGTAGGAGGTAGTCATTTTTATTTAGCATTGTTTCCTTAAAATGTCACTTTTAGCACTTTTCCTTAAAAATGTCAAAAATGTGCAAGTAAAACATGTTAGTAAATTACTATTTGAAATAATCACCTGTATGTTTCCCATGCCACCATGTCATAAAAACTGCTTATTATATTATCATACAGTAATAATAATTTATATTTGCACAGTAGAGGGGATAAGAGTAATCTAGGAGTCTGAAGAGATATTAATTTGCACATTTAATGTGCAAAGTGACTTTGAGCAAGTTATGTAACATCTCTAACACTTAGGATTTTAATTTGTAAAATGGATATAAAAATAATACCTACCTCATGGGGCTATTATGAAGATTACATGAGATAATATAAACATAGCAATGAGCACAGGCTTAGCATTTAGTAGGTGCCCAACAAATCACACAATTATTTGATTAATATTCTTTTGCTCCTTTATAAGCTTCTTTAATCAACTCAATCTTATAATCTCTTATTAATTTAATCATGGGAAGTATGTAAGTATTATTATAGCCCTTTTGAAGATGAGAAAATGAAGGCATAGAAAAACGAAGAATTTGCCCAAGATGGAATAGCTGATGGATGGCAGAGGTGGGATGTGCATTTCACTGTATGTTTTTTACCTAATTAACCATAACACTAGCTTGCTGACTCAAAATAGGGTTAAAGTATTAAATAGCAGTAAAACTGGTATTTTAATCAGATTTTTAACATTCATGAGCAAGGTAAATGTTGCTAGCTACTGATTTTGGAAATACTATTGGAACTGCATCAGATCAATCCAGTTCAACTTTTATGTAACAAATGTTTTTCAGTTGCCATGAACCGCCATCTTGAAAGGCACGTAACCTGAGCATGCCCAGCTGAACCAAGCGTGCAATCGCAGGTAGAACTTAAGTACTGGGACTCAGGAGCCCCAGGAACTGAATTAAGAAGCCCACACTGCATAGCAGGATCCAAGATCCATTGTGATCTATCCCTGGCGTCACCCCATGTGAGGATCCCGTCAGAGCGTGTCTCCTGGCGTCACCCATCACAAGATCCAATCAGATCATGCCTCATTATTTTGTGACTATAAAACCTACCAGCTTGGGGAGACAGATTGGAGCCCAGCTCCTTGTTTTGGCTGCCTGACTCTATCTCATTACAAAAACCCAGTGCTTCAGTGTTTGGCTTCCCCTTGCACGCTGGCAAATGAATCTGGTTCGGTTTGGTTAAAAACAGGCTGCTTCTATCAGCAGCAGCAGAAGCTGTTTCTAAATGTTTCCTGTGTGCCAGGCGCAGTGTTAAAACACTTCATATGCATATATATGTGTGTTTTATATATATGTTAAGCAATTTATATCCCTTTTGATCCTTAGAATCAACCTCTGAGGGAGGTATTATATTCTTTTTATGGATAATAATACAGAAATAGCTAACATTTATGACCACTGTGTGTGCCAAACATCGTGCCACCTATTTTCACATGCATTATCTCATTTTAATCAGCTTAACAACCTTCTGAGATAGGGAGCCACTATTTATATCCCTCTTTGCTAATGGAGATAATATACAGACAAATTTGCTATTAGAATTGTAGAGCAAGAAACTTTTCATTAGACATTAACTTACCCTGTTTAATTATATAACTGAAAAGTCCTGCCAGGATTATCTTGTTAGAGCCAGTCCCATTAAAAACAATCATTGAAGTAGAGACTGGAGAGAAAACTATTGTCAGGGCAAAATTATGCTGAAGGTATGTTTGTACATCCCTTTGATACTGCCCACTCCCACAGAGTTGCGGAATAAGAAGACACGCTGTGAAAAACTAGAATTTGGGGAAGTCACTGTATCAGCCAGCTCCTGTCCAGTTTGAGTAAAAATAAATTCAGTTTGGCAACTGCACACTAAGGAGTAAACTATTTTTAACACCTAGTAACACATCATAGACTTTCCAGAGATAAAAACAGTGATGGGGTCAAAGAAGTATGCTGTTTCATGGCGTATGTTGCTATTAATAAAACAGTGTTACTGCAGGAAGTATACACAGACAGCTCACAAAAACAGGAAAGTCACTCAGGAACCTGCTTGAAAACTCCCGGTCTGAACTAATAAAATTGCCCTAAAGTCATAAGGAGTGGAAATCACAAATCAGAAATCAAAGAAAGAGCACAGTTTTACTCATGCTTTAACTCAGACAATACTGCACTTTCAATCCTATGAAGATGGATCTATGGAGAGTAAGAATAGAGCTTTTTACACCAACCCCTTCATTTTACGGGTTAAGAAACTACGATAAAAGTTGAATGACATCCAGTGTTTTTGCCTGCTCGGAATCCATTTCCCCTTCTGGTAATAGCCTATCCCATGGAATTCTGGGGTGGGGGGAACCCCTTCCTGACTCATGGTCTTTTTCAAGTGGAGAGGGCTGATCTCACCCCCAACTCCAAGGGCGGGCATGAATCAGGCGTGGACGAACAGGGTCACATTAGCGCACTCACTTGGCAGGCATGAAGCAGAATCAGAACTGACACACTACAGAAAGAAAAAGTTAAGTGCAAGACCACCCAGTTAATGCCAAAGCTAGGACTATAATATCCCGAGTCTCACATCTCTCAGCCCGATGCTATTCTATACAACCTTGCTACAAAGCATACATGAATAAAATAACGTTCTTACTAATTTAAAAAGTAGTTGTTGGTTCCATTTCAGCGCTAATCAGCCAGACTGTCTCAGGCGAGACTTCCTGTTTGTACATTAGCTACCTGGAACACAAGCCCACATTTCCGTCTATGTCCTTAAAGAGAGTAACAATTTATATTAAGGTAAAATGGTGACAATAATAACTTACTTCATCTTTAATGTTCCTCGAAGGCCATTAAAAATTATCTTATGCCACTAGGATTCTGCTATATATTTGAGACAATTAATGGTCACACTATGATTTATAGCCATGTGAAAAGGGGGCTGGGAAAAAAATGGGAGGAAGTATAGTATTTTGTAATCCTTAGAGTGGTCACATTTGAGTGACTGGATTATAGGTAATTTCCCTTTGCTCCTTTATTTTCCCAGTTTTGGGGTAATATTATATTTCACAGAGGTTATACTTTTCTAAAAATCTGATTATTCAGAAGTCAATTATCTATGCTTCACATTGTCAACCCCTTTGCTGCTCTGTCACCACTCCCTCCTGCTGCTTCTGTTTTGGCTGTTCATGGCCTCCTTAATTCTGCCTAAGAGAAAAAGTTGTGAGACTCAAGCCAGACTATATTCTGCCTATTCCAGGGTGTAATTGTCTTAAGAGTACTTGTGGGAAAGTGTGACCAGGTCAGGGCCGGTGCATCAGGGCTCCCAGGAAAGCAGCTAATGCCCAGGAAAATGGTGAGCAGCAACATCAACACACCAACACACACAAAAAAGTATAAGCCCAGGAAACAGGGGGAAAAAAATATAGAGCTAGGTTAATATTATGGAAGAAAAAAGTGACCGAGGCTCTAGGAAAATCCCAGGAAAATGGTGAGCAGCAAAGAGGAGGAGGTTTGGGAATGACCCATATTGATTTTAATAAACTATATCAACGTGGCTTTTTATGACCTCAGGAAAGTCGGAGTTGGCGGTACTGTACTTAAGATTCTATTTGGGTGTCGTACCAGACCTCTTCCTCACTGCCTATGTTTAGTAGTCATCCAGTCCCTCGTGTGTTTCCTTCATCATTCTCGTGGCTGCTGCCTCACCCATGACTGTCAGGACTAACGTAATTAGCCACCAGTCTCCTTCCTTCAGTCCTCCACGGTGATCTTTGAAACGGCCAATCTACTCTGAGAGTGAAGGAGAGAAAGGAGCAAAGGGTCACTTCAAGGTTTCGGAAGAAAGCAGCTAAGTGACTAACGATGCCATTCACTGAGATACGGAACAACGGAAAAAGAGGTCCTGGAAGAAGACAACAAATTCAATTTTGGACATATTGAGTTGGAAGTAAACGTAGTGTACATGTCTATCCTATAATATAATTTACCAAAAGATAAAGCAATGCTCTATTTTGGGGTCTCTTTCTTTTCTTAGATTGCAAGTGTTTTAGGGTAGGAATAAACGTTTATTGTATTTTCAGCACTTAGCACAGTGCCTGGCACAAAAGTTTCTTGAATTGTCATCCTTTTTTAATTAATGTATGTGGGAGCTTAAATTGCTATGTATTAAATCATTTTCCTTAAAAATATTTCCAACTTATAGCACAGACCAAGAGCTAATTTCCTTAATGTAGAAAGAGTTCTTACAAAACATTAAGAAAAAAGATGATTAATTTAAGAAAAATGAACAAACGATATGAATAGTTCACAGGACAGGAAATAAAAATGAATCTTTACATATGAAAAGATCTCTTCATATTAAGAGAAATTTAAAATTAAAGGCTACAACGAGATACTGTTTTTCACCTAAAGACTAGCAAGGATTAAAATTCTGCTAACTCATCGTGTTGGTAAGAGTGGGAGGCAACAGGCATTCTTACTAAGGCAAAATTTAAAATGCCCAAAGCTGTTTTTCTCCTTCAGATATACTTTCAGATGTGTAAAATATCATACTATACAATCATTTAATAGGATGAAGGAGTTCAGTGTTACTGGTATAGACTAATCTCAAAGACAAATTTAGTGAAAGCAGCAAGGTGCAAAAAATTTTGCATTGTGTGGCAGCTTTGGTGTACAACACAAGACTATACATACATATACTTCTATACACAGATGTGTTTCTGTAAGAATACACAAAGAACTGGTAATATTGGTTGCCTCTGGAGAAGAGAACTACAGAACTGAGATGTAGGATAAGAGAGAGACTTTTCACTCTATACTCTCTTATGCCTTCTAAATTTCGTGCTATGCAAATATGTTAATGATTTGACCAAAGCTAAAGATAAGTCTACTCTATGGCCCAGTTTGGAAGGCTGGGTTGGTGGGGCAGGAGGATGCTGACTAGGAAAGGGATGAGAGAAGTTCTGGGGTTCCTGGGAGTGTTCTCTATCTTGAGCTGGTGGTGGTTAAATGGGTATATACATATATATGCACATATACACTAAAGCTCACTAAACTTACTAAATGTATTTTACTGTATGTTATATCTCAATTAAAAAAACTTTTTAAAAAGCATGAAAAATACATCTTACCAATTTTTAAAAAGTAGATACAATAATTTTTTAAAAATTTCACCCAAATGTCAAGTGACTTCTCCCTTTACATTGATAAAAATGGATGCAACTTCCATACTAAGAATCAATAAGGAGACAAAGCAATAGGGAAAATACTAAGAATTTCTTTAAACTAAAGAGAGAGAAAAGTAAAGCAACTATGATTAAACCAATTATATAAAACAAAACAAAATAAAACACCTTTCTATCATGACCCTAAGGTCTCAAAGACTGTGACATAATAGCTCAACCCATCAGTGACTGGAAAAGTTCTTTTTTTTTTTTTTTTTTACACATCCATGAAATAAAAGGCAATGGAAATTTTCTTTTACAAATTTGTTCAACAACTTTCAGAAATATAAGCAAATAAGGAGCTTTGACATTTCATCAGGGATACCTTGGTAAACAAGAGAGAGATTTCAGTTCTTGGAAAAGTGGCACTTAGAAATGGAAGGGACAAGGACAATGTTGAGTAATAAGGTTGACCTGTCCACAGAGAGGTAAAACAATGGTGTTCTTTGTAGATAAAAGGACAAAAATAGCAGCACAATTCACAATTGCAAAAATGTGGAAATAACCCAAGTGCCTGTCAATATATGAGTGGATTAATAAAATGCAGTATATGTACACCATGGAATACTACTCAGCCATAAAAAAGGTGAACTAATACCTCTTGTATTAACCTGGATAGAAGTGAAGATCATTCTTCTAAGTGAAGTATCACAAGAATGAAAAAACAAGCACCACACCACATGTACTTACCATTAAATTGGAACTAATCAATCAACACTTATGTGCACATATGGAAATAAAACTCATCAGAAATCAAGCAGGTGGGTGGGGGGAGGAGGAGATGGGTAAATTCACACCTAATGGGTCCAGTGCACACTATCTGGGGGATGGGCACACTTATAACTTTTGACTCAAATGGTATAAAAGCAATTTATGTAACCCAAACGTTTGTACCTCTGTAATACTCTGAAATAAAATAATAAAATAAAATAAAGACAGAAGAACTAGGTAATCAGGAAGAAGAGAGAGAGGCAAGAAAGAGGCAAGGTTTTAGGCACCCAGAATATTTAAAAGTGAAGGAAAAAAAGGTACGTGAAACTGTAAAAATAAGCTGCTTTAGAATACATCAGAAGAAGCACTCAAGAATGAAAGAAGGGAGGGGGAGAGTTCACCAAAGTGAAAGCAGCATGTGTTGCTTTTTAAAAAGACTTTCTTTTTCAGTTCAGGATGGTGCCAACAGCAGGTGTTTGGGTCAGCCCTCCACACTGAGGGATTTGAACTTCCAGTTTGTCAGGGTTCTTTCTCTTAATAAGTTCCCTTTCTGATTAAAAAGTAATCGTGGCTCATTGCAGAAAATTTGGAAAATACATAAAAATTTTAAGGAGAAATAAAAAAGTCACTGAGGTATGACCACAGTAACATTTTGGTAAAGGACACTTTCTCATAGGCAAAGAGCAGTGAGACAACCAGCGGGTCAGAGGCTCTCTTGCCCTGGGAACCCAGATGTTATTGATCTTGGAGTTTTGTCATTTTATTTTATTGGTGCATTTTTCCACTAGAAGGACCACGAGGGCAGAAAATGTTGTCTGTTTTTCACTGCTATATCCCTGGTGCCTGGTACATAATAGGCACTCCAGAAATACCTGATGAATTAACCTTTTTTTCCACAGTTATTTATGAAGATCAGCTATGACTTCTTACTTTTTCCCTTCCATAATTAAAACATATTAAATCGTTTTGTGTTTTATTTATCAGACCAATTTAAACATTAAGTAAACGTATCTGTTGAAGTCATGAAAATGTCAAATGTAAACAAAAGCTTCAGCATTTATATTAGTATCTCACTGTATTTCTTCTATGATGTCTTTTCATGCATTCTCCCTAAAAACTCACAGAAATAATTCCTTCCATTCCTTATGTTAATCTATTGCCATATAACTTATCAAATAGAACCTGAAAATCAATTTAACGTCTAGGGCATTACAGCTCATTTTTTAAAAACAGGATTTCCTTTAAAGTTTATGTTGGGATACTAAATTCTTTTTTTCCCAAATCAGGACATGCCTTTGAATAGTGAAACATACTACAGGGATTCCACGATGTTTACAAATCTTGTTGAGGAAGTTAAGAATACTGAATAGTCTTGCAGTAAAAATTTTCAGGGAGGGCAGATATAATTACTCAAGCTTGAAATATAGCCAGAATTCTGTAGTCAACATACTCAGCCTTGGAGCTGAAACAGACCCTTAGAAATGTTCATAATTAGAGGTAGTTAGGACCCTTCAAACATCCCAAGCCAACAAGGCCCCAGGGACCATGACACAGTTATTTGAGGGGAAACCAAAACAACCACACAGTTAAGGCAAAAGGCAGGGTTATTTGTTCATATAACTGGGAAGTCTAGAGGTATAACTTGGCTGGGCATGGCTGTGTCCAGGGCATAAAAATGTCAGGGTTTTCTCCCAGCATCTAGGTGATCAAGTCTCAGGAAAGTCTGATTGGTCATGCTTGAATCATCTATCCTTTGCTGGACCATTAACACTCATCAGAGAATAAGATATGTGAATTGGGACATGGGCCACATGTCTATCCATATAAGTAGAAAATGGGATCAACCTCACCCGAAACAAGTGAGGGGGATTTTTCACAAGAAAGAGGGGTTCTGTTACCACATGGAGTGGCAAAGCGTATTGGTGACAATGTTGATCTTTACCTGAGCCCTGTGCTACTAGAAAACATTGAGGGTCAAGAAACTACCTCCTTCCATACTTTTGTGTTCCAGGAAACGGCTTACTGCAAAGAATCACTCTTCCCCATATGACTTAAATAAGACTTTCGGGGACCTCCTTATCTACCTATGACAAAGCCATACATAGACCCTCAAAATTTCCATTCTTTGTCTCATAAATGATTGGCTGAACTGTTTTTCCCCACCGAGCAATCTGGAAAAAATGCCTGCTCACTGAACTAAACTTCAGCCAGTCTCCTCTCCTTCCTCCAGGTCCCTGAACTTGGCTCACCTTTAAGCATTACAACTAGGAACAAACCTTCCTTAATGGTCCCTGCTGAGCCACAGCAGACCTGGGGGAAACATTCCCTGACCACCTGCTGGATAACTCCACCCACTCATCCCAATCCCTCTCACTTACTTCCTTCTAGCATACTTCTCCTCTCCTCTCCCCTCCCCTTCCCTCCCCTCCCCTTCCCTCCTCTCCCCTCCCCTCCCCTCCCCTCCTCTCCTCTCCTCTTCTCTTCTCTTCTCTTGTCTTTTTTTCTTTTCTCTTTTCTTTCTTTCTTTTTTAGAAGAAAAGCTCTTTGTTGCCTCAACTTTGAGATGCTTGCAGATGTTATGGTCTGTTATCAGAGCATTCTCCTTATTATAATAGTCCCCCCCTCCTCCTATTGCAATAATTCTTTTGAACAAAGTCTCTCTTTACCTCAGTTCAGATTTGTTTTTTAATTTGAACTTGGCCAGACAAAACGATAGATGTCTACCCCAACACACTATTAACTAGTCTGATGGGGACTGAGGGGATGGAAATGAAGTATACTCTCCCTTCCACTCACAGTTTTGACTCAGTTGAGAAGTGGAAGCAAGAACCAGGCAGTTCAAAATGTCAGTCTTAAAAAGAAAGGAAGTTCTGACACACGCCACGACATGGATGAACCTGCAGGACATTATGCTAAGTGAAGTGAGTCAGTCACAAAAAAGACAAATACTATATGATTCCACTTGTATGAGGTATCTAGAGTAGCCAAATTCATAGAAACGGAAAGGAGAACAGTGATTGCCCAGGGCTGGAGGGAGGGGGAAATGGGGTGTTGTTGATTAATGGGTATAGGGTTTCAGTTTTGCAAGACGAAAAAGTTCTGGAGATCGGTTACACAACAATGTGAATATAATTACCACCACTGAACTCCACACTTAAAAATGGTAAGATGGTAATTTTATGTTATACATTCTTTTAGCCAAAATACAAAATAATATTTTTTAAAAAGTTAGCTTCATTGCCAATAAAGTTGGTTGGAGAATGTGGCCAAATGGGCTTACTAATTCTTCCCTGAACTAAAACAAACCTTCTCAAGCTTCAGTCCTTGCACAGCAGGGCTTAGTCTAGTAAGCATATCACAAAGGAAGTCGGTAAGGTCAGGCAGCTAGGGAAGAAAGAAGAGCTGAGTCACACAGTAGCAGTTCTGTCTGTCAGTCTTATCAAAGAAGTTGCTTTTTCCCAAAGAGAGAGAGAGAAGGTAGAACGCTGAGCACCCTAAGCTGCCCCTCCTGGGGAGCAGACAGAGCTGAGGGGATAAGCATTCACCCCTAACCAGTCGGCCAAAAGAAAAATAGATTACAATATAACCTTGGAAAGAATTCCATTCACACTGTTGCTAGGATAACACCATTCAAAGTGATCTTTCTTTTTTCCAGATTAAAACAAGTATTACAATGATGCCTTTTTTCAAATATAATTTTGCTAACATGGGAAGTATGACATTTATAATAATTTGATGCACTCAATTTATCAAGTGGCTAGAAGGGAAAAAATAAAGGGGATTATTAATGTATGATTCACATTTTATAATTATCCTATTTTCTGGCTTTTTTCTCATGTAAAGGTCATTAATACTGTCAGTGAAGCTGAACAGTTTCAAAATGCTTTTAATTGATATTCATGCCAAAACAAGAAGATAGTTTTCCGCAGTAAAACATACATTTGATTTACATGCTTTCATTTGGAAAAGAAATGCAGCCTCTCAGGCACAAACACTTTAAGGTCAGACATAAGTAGATAAAATATATTTGACTGGATACACAATTTTTAAAAATGTATAGTTTAATTCACTATAGTACTAGGGACCTCCCTGCCTTTCTTTCTTTTTCTTTTTCTTTTTTTCTTTTTGAGATGGAGTCTCGCTTTGTTGCCCGGGCTAGAGTGAGTGCCATGGCATCAGCCTAGCTCACAGCAACCTCAAACCCCTGGGCTCAAGCCGTCCTTCTGCCTCAGCCTCCTGAGTAGCTGGGACTACAGGCATGCACCACCACGCCCGGCTAATTTTTTACATATATTTTTAGTTGGCCAATTAATTTCTTTCTATTTATATTAGAGACGGGGTCTCGCTCTTGCTCAGGCTGGTCTTGAACTCCTGACCTTGAGCTATCCACCCGCCTGGGCCTCCCAGAGTGCTAGGATTATAGGCGTGAGCCACAGCGCCCGGCCCAGCTAATTTTTTCTATACATTTTTAGTTGGCCAATTCATTTTTTTCTATTTTTAGTAGAGATGGGGTCTCACTCTTGCTCAGGCTGGTTTCGAACTCCTGACCTTGGGCGATCCACCCGCCTCGGCCTCCCAGAGTGCTAGGATTACAGGCATGAGCCACTGTGCCCAGCTGAAATTTTAAACAGAAAAATTTATTCACATTGAATGTAAATTACACCTCAATTTAAAATAACTTTTTGAAAATGTAAAACAAATTTGGGGAAAAAATTTCTCTGTGGGAACTTCTGATGAATGAGCACACTCAGAATAGACTGTAGTATAACACTTTGGACAGTACAGAGTAAAACACTTTGAATCTTTAAAAAATAAATTACGTGGATACTGTTATATCAAAAAAATGTATAACCTCTCTCAGCCCAAAGCACATTCGGTTTGAATAATTTCTACATCCTCTGAGACATTCTCTCTCTAAGGAATCAATCCACTTAGGAAATTACATCCTAGAACTCATACTCAAAAATGAAGAGGTCTTATCTATCACATTTGCTTTGAGAGGAAAATGGTGTGCTTTAGATAAAACATTACAGTGACCAAAATACCTCCCATCTGTCAAATTTATATTCCTCTCATTTGGTTTCACATCATGCACTTTGGCAGGATTCATAGGAGAAAAGCAGACAAGAACCTATTTTTACCATTGCTGAAAGCATGCCAATTTGGCAAGGGTATGGAGCAATGGGCACTCTCATACACAGAGTATGAATTGGTTCAGCTTTTCTGGAAGGTAATTTGGCAACACACAGGATATCAAAATTTTAAATATGCATATCCTTTGGCCCAGAAAATCAATTTCTGGGAATTTATTCCAGTGAATGAATTGGACAAACATGCAAAGATATACATAAAGGGCCTTCATAAAGCATTATTTACAATAAGGATAAGTTAGAAATAGCTAAATCTCTATCACTAAGGGACTGCTTAAGTATATTATGGTGTATCGGTTCAGTGGAGTACTTTGTAGTGCATTAAAACAATCATGTACTGTGTTTATTGCTAAGGAAGTGTTACAAAATAGCATGTATAGTCTGGATAGTGAAAAATTTTCTACACCCAGAGAAAGAAGCCTGGAAGGGTAGACAACAAAATAATGTGGTTATGCCTGTGTTACAGGTTTTCAAATGATTTTTACCTTTTTAGTCCTTTGATAGTTTTTGAAACTATTCTGTCAGCATGTATCACTTGCTTAATCATAAAATACATGGTGTAGTAGTCAGCTTGGGCTGCCATAACAAAATACTACAGGTTTAGGTGGCTTAAACAACAGAAATTTATTTCTCACATTTCTGGAGGCCGGGAAGTCTAAGATCAAGGTATCAGCTAATTCAGTTCCTGGTGACAGCCCTCTTCCTGGCTTGCAGATGGCCTCTTTCTCACTGTGTCCTCATATGGCAGAGACAGCGAGCTCTGGTGTCTGTGCTTCTTCTTATATGGGCATTATCCTTACCAGATTAGGGCCCCACCCTTAGGACCTCATTTAACCTTTATCACCTTCTTCTAGAATCTGTTTCTAAATATAGTCACATTGGAGTTTAAGGCTTCAACATATGAATTTGGGGGGTGGTCACAAAATATTCAGTCCATAATACATGCCTTCTGGCTTGAAAAAAATTAAGACATGCCAACTTGAACAACTGTTATTAAGAGAAAATACTTGTAAGTCATATATCTGATATGAGATTAATATCCAGAATATATAAAGAACTCCTATAACTCAACAACAGAAAACTCAAACAACCCAATTTAAAAATGGGCAAAGGATTTGAATAGACATTTCTACAAAGAACATACATAAATGGACAATAAACACATAAAAAGATGCTCAATATCACTAATCATTGAGGAAATGCAAATCAAACCCACAATGGAGTCTACCTCATACCCATTAGGAAGGCTATCATGAAAAAAACAGAATATATCAAGTGCTGGCAACGATGTGGAGAGATTGGAACACTTGTGCATTGCTGGTGGGAATGTAAAATGGTGTAGCTGCTGTGGAAAACAATATGGCAGTTTCTAAAGAAATTAAACATAGAATTATCATATGTTATGGTTAATTTTATTCATCAACTTAAGTGGGCCACAGAATGTCCAAATATTTGATTAAACATTATTCTAGGAGTGCCTGTGAGGGAGTTTCAGAATGAAATTAACACTGGAACTGAGTAAAGCAAATCCCTCCCCATTGTGGGTGGGCTTATCCAATCCACTGACGGCCTGAATAGAACAGAAAGCTGAGTAAGGAAGGATTCACTTTCTCTGCTTGGCTGTCTTTGAGCTGGGACACCAGTCTTCTCCTGCCTTTGGATTTGAACTTAAACTGGAACTTAAACATCACTTCTCCTGGTTCTCAGGCCTTTGGACTTAGACTGGAACTATAATATCAGGTCTCTTAGTTCTCCAACTTGCTTACTGCAGATCGTGGGACTTCTACTTCTGAATATATACCCAAAAGAATTGAAAGCAGGGACTCAAACAGATATTTGCACACCAATGTTTGTAGCAGCATTATACACCGTAGCCAAAAGGTAGAAACAACCCAAATGTCTGTTGACAGATGAGCGGATAAAGAAAATGTGGTATGTGTGTGTTTGTATATGTGTGTGTATATATTATATATATAAGACAGAACATTACTCAGCCTTAAAAAGGAAGGAGATTGTGACACATGCTATAATATGGATGAAACTTAAGGACATTGTGCTAAGCGAAATAAGCCAGACACAAAAGGAGAAAAACCGTATGATTCCACTTAGATGAGGCCCTGGAGTAGTCAAACTCACAGAGACAGAAAGTAGAATTGTGGTTGCCGAGGCTGGGTGGGGAGGGAAAATGGAGAGTTATTGTGTAGTGGGTACAGAGTTTCAGTTTTACAAGAGAAAAGATTTCTGGAGATGGATAGTGCATGTATTTAATGCCATTGAACTGTTTATTTAAAAGGGGTTAAAATGGTAAATTTTATGTTTTCTTATGTATTATCTTACTTCAATTAAAAAAACAATCATTTTCTAAATAGAGGTAGTTATTTCTATCTTGACTAAGGAAGGATCTAACTTCTCGTCAGAAAACTATCTACAGACTTTAGAAAACAGAAAACTTATATTCATCTCAATTCATATTCTTTTTCCCACAGTTTGGCCTACATTTGAAGGTATTAGTGACATTAATCCAAATTAATAGGAATTAATTCCTATTCTCTCAATCCAATTAGGTTCATTTATATGTGACCATATTCTCCAGATTGTACCAGACACCTGATAGACATGGAGAGATTTAACTCCATCAGGGACTGAGCTACTGGGGGTCACTACCGCCGTGAGCTCAGTCTGCACCACTCTCTTAAGCACACACAACAATCTCAGCTAATGGCCTCAAAGGAACATGTCCCCTTCTCTTCAATCTCATGCTAAGTCTCCGTCCTTTTTGGGAAGAGACTCAGGGTTGGGAGCAGCTTTCAATTCTCCTGGTGGGAGAACGTTAATCTCAGTCCCAAGGTCCCCTTTGCTGTTTGTAGTGACCATGGTGAAATAAAAGTGGTGAAACCACAGATGGTGCTTGGGTTGCGGCTAGGGTGAGGGTGGAGAGGTACTGACCCCAAGAGGGCCAGGTCACTACAGACCTGGGCAGGATGGGCCTTGGCCTCTGCTCATCAGACCCAGGCAATTCAGTAGCGCCTGATTCTCTGTATAAGACTCTATGACAAGACCCAGAACTTGGAAATCTACCTTACACCATCTTCATTCTTTGGCAATTTTCCCTCCACCACCAAGAGAAAAATAAAATAAGACACTGTTCCAGTTCCTTTTCACTACTCAAAGCCCCATTCTTGCTTAGTTAAAAATCACTTTGTCTTCTGGCAAGAGAAAGGAAGAGCGGTCTTTCTGTGGTTACACACAGGGGCCCTCTCTTTGTACTGGCCACATTGTTAGCAATTGGCCCACTGCCTGCTGCCGATGGAGTTTAGGAGAACCTCACGCAAAGAGGGCTTTTTATTTATTTTCTTAATTTTTATTTCAGGATATTATGAGGGTACAAACATTTTTTATGAGGGTACAAACATTTGCAAACAGGGCTTTTGATTGCCTGCCCTGTAACTCCTCCTTCCTTAGGTCAATGGGCATCTCAACCCTCTGTGACTCTCAAGGCTACAGTACACAGGGATCATGGGATTTCAGAGCTAAAAGGGACTCTGAAGGACAACTAGTCCAGTTGCTTCGATTTTTCAATGAAATTCAAGGACACTAAGTGATTTGACCAAGAATACAACCATTGCCTGTAGAAATCACCATTAAGTCTAGGAATAATTAGAACTCTCTCTTTCTGTGGTTTGTTTTCAATCACTGCTCTAAGTGCCTTCATCAGGGGAGAAGTGAAAAGAGAAAAGGAATTTCAAATTAGTCATGCTTGGCAGTTGTTCACAACTTGGATGTAAGTTTTTGTGGCAAAGGAAGTTGAAATTCATGATTAAAATGAACAGTTTTTAAAACTCTATTTCTGCTCAACACTCTCTGATTCTCATGATATTTAAGTATTTACAGAACTTAGTATATACTACAATTACCTCCACAGACAGAATGGTTAAGAACTATAGGTAATATAGCAAAATACCTATTAATAGTTCAGCTAGTTGAAAAGTGAATTTGATTTCTGAAAATATTCCATCACAAAGTTAGGCATGTACACACACACACACACTACACTAATTTTTTTTTTTTTTAAAGAGACAAGAGTCTTGCTTTGTCACCCAGGCTGGAGTACAATTGCACAGTAATACATACAATCATAGCTCAATGCAGGCTTCAACTCCTGGGCTCAAGTAATCCTCCCACCTCAGTCTCCTGAGTAGCTGCTACTCAAGGTGTATGCCACCACACCTGGCTAATTTTTGTATTTATTTTGTAGACAGGGATCTCACTATCTTGCCCAGACCAGTCTTGAACTCGTAGCCTCAAGCAATGAGGCCTCCTGTCTTGGCCTCCCAAAGCACTGGGATTACAGGAGTGAGCCACTGTGCCCAACCACACTGAATATTTTCAAGCTCAGCTTTGGAAAACTGGATTCTATTTGCTTTTGGAAAAGGCCTGTGGCTGAGTCACTTATGGTTAATTGGAATAGGTCTTTCTAGCCATCTTTTATAGTTTTGTTGTTGTTTATCTGTTT
Source organism: Lepilemur ruficaudatus (assembly GCA_963574885.1). Taxonomy (NCBI): domain Eukaryota; kingdom Metazoa; phylum Chordata; class Mammalia; order Primates; family Lepilemuridae; genus Lepilemur; species Lepilemur ruficaudatus. The sequence continues at coordinate 24,753 of CAUYRT010033351.1, read as the reverse complement.
GCCAAATAAAATTAATTATATAGATTATCTTCCTCATAAAAAATTTTACCTTCTCATTTTGGTGATAAAACACACCAAGTAGAAAGGAAAATATTTTGTTGCAAATCTGATATTTTTTATTTCAGATTATTATGGGGGTACAAATGTTTTGATTGCACAATTTGCTTTTGTACTAATGCATCTTTTATAGTTAATGCCATGATTAGGGGGTATGATGCTCTGCTGGAGGCTGCATGGAGTGGGTGAGATGGGGAAGGTCTAAGATCTGCCCAATAAGGTTGGACAGAAAAGTGGACCTTGTTGACAAGGATGACTCCAGAAGACTAGCCGGCTGGGACAGGCAGAGCTACCCATGAAGTGTCCAAAGAACACACTTATTTCAATTCTAGAAATGGTAACCACTGGGTTTCCAATAAAGCAGGCTGGGCACATGAGTAGGAAATTCAGATGGAACTGACCACTCAGGACCCAGACTAAACGGTGAAATATGGGGCAAGGGGTTAAAGGGCAGGGGTTCAGTCTGGGATAATTTGGGTATACAGATCAATACAACACCCATTCCATCACAGGTAGGGAGAGGGAAGAGATGGTAGCAGATGCTTCATTCAGCATTCAGGGCTCATCCCTGTAGATATCCTAAGTCTGATTAACAATGTGAATACGTGGGGACTAATTAGCCCCAGGGCTTATCATCAGGACACTAATAGTCGGAAGAACTCAGGTTTGATTAGCATTCCTGCATGCTTTCCATCTCTCTCTCTCTCTCATACAAACACACACACATACACACAAACACACTCACAAAGAAAGAAAGAGAAGAGAGATTTATTGGGAGGAATTAGTCGTGTGATTGTGGGGCGAGTGGGCACATCTGAAGTCTGTGGGGCAAGCCACCAGGAAGGCCAGGCTGGAGACTCTCCAGCAAGAGCTGACATTGCAGTCCAGGAGCAGAATTTTTTCTTCCACTGGGAAACCCCAATTCTGCTCTTAAGGCCTTTCAAATGACTGGACTTGGCCCACCCGGATTATCCAGTTAACTTTCCTTAAAGTCAACTGGTTGTAGATGTTTATCATCTACAAAATACCTTCATAGCAATACCTTGATTAGTATTTGACTGAATGACTGGGTACTATATAGCCTACTCAAGTTGACAAATAAAACTGACCATGGCACCAGGTACATATATCTGAGTGTCAGTTAAGTATCTGATTTTGGGTTTGGAATCCAAGCCTCTAAGAGGTAATGACCCTTGTCCTGGGAAACAGACTGTGTTTATTTGCATTGTATCATGCCTTGCAGAGGGAGACAAATGCATTCTAATCGTCTGTATGATTTAATGTTTCCAAGATCCTGAAAATGGGAGCATGATATAACCAAAAATGTATTGCCCATCCCAGAGATGTATAAATCTGAGAGTGAGACTGAGTCCTCTAGTGAAGAACTCAGTGGGGCCAGTGTGGAAACTAGGTAGGGCAGAGATTAGGGGAGGCGGTATAACCTCATACAAAGACCATAGGCCTGGGAATCAGACACACCTGGGTTTGAACAATAGATTTGCTACTTTGCCATTTTGCAAATACTGAAACCTTAGGCAAATTGCCAAAGTTACAAAAAATTCCCTTTATTGAGCTATAATTTTTTTCAAGATAGGATCTCCCTTTTTGCCCAGGTGTCATCAAGCTGACTACAGCCTCAAACTTCTGGGTTCAAGTGATCCTCCTACCTCAGCCTCCCAAGTAGCTGGGACTACATGTGTATGACACTATGCTCGGCTAATTTTTTAATTTTTTTGTAGATATGGGGTTTTGCTATGGTGCTCAGGCTGGTCTCAAGTGATCCTCCTGCCTTGGCCTACCAAAGTGCTAGGATGACAGGAATAAGCCTCCTTATCTGGCCTATTGAGCTATAATTTACATAAAATACAAGATACTCATTTAAGTGTATATGTCAGTAAGTTTAAACAAATTTATACACCTGTGTAATCATACACATAAACAAGATACAGGACAAGTTCTTTGTATCCCTTACCATTCAATTCCTCCACTTACCAGTTGAAGGCAACCACTGTTGCTATCACTATATATTAATTCATTTTTTAGGAAGGACCCTTACAAATGTCTTCTCTCAAAACAAAAGTAATATTTATTGAGCACTTACTATGTGTCAGGCATTAGGCACAGTTCAGTTATAGTAGTGAATAAAACAGACAAAAATAGCTGCCATTATGTAGAGGGAAACAGCAAATAAACAAAATATATAAGTGAAATATATGGTAGGCCAAATGGTGATAAGTTTGATAATAAAAATAGTGGGAAGTGATTAGGGAGAAGCAGAGTGGGGGTGGGGCACATGTTGCTGTTTTCAATAGAATAGTCAGGGATCACCTCACTGGTTAGGTGATACTTGAGCAAAGATCTCATAGAAATGAGGGCAGGAGCAATGTAGGTATTAGGGCAAGAATGTTCCAGGTAAAGAAAACAGCAGGTACAATGGCCCCATGGTGGACGCTGTTGGAATGTTTGAGAAATTGCAAAGAATCCAGTGTGACTGGAGTGAAGGGTCAGAGAAGGAAAGCAAAAAAAGACAAGAGAGGGAAGGTGGTCCAGGTAGGATAAGGTCTTACAGTCCCCTCGGAAAACTTTCATTTTTAATCCAAGTGTAATAGGGAGCCACTGCAGGGTTTTGAGAAGAGTAGTGATGACATTTGACATGTTTAAAAAGATCACTGGATGCTGCATTAGGAATTGACTGTAGGGGTCAATTACAGAATTAATATAAAGTGTCTGGTACATAGCAGATGTTTAATAAATTTCAGTTATTTGGAGGGTATTGATTCCTTAGTACAAATAAGACTATGACCTTTTTATTTCTTTATTTGTGTATAGCTCAAACACAGATTCATTCATTTACTCAACAAATATTGATGAAGCATGACTACAGGTGCTGGGGAATATAAGTTGACTTAAAAAGATAAGACTGCTGCAAATTCTTAGAAGCGGAAAGTAGAATGGTGGTTACCAGGAACCAGAAGGAGGAGGAAAAGTGAAGTTGTTTGGTTGTAAAGAGTCTCAGTTTTGCAAGATGAAAAAGTTCTGGAAATCTGTTGCATAATAATGTGAATATACTTAACACTATTGAACTGTACACTTAAAAATGCTTAAGATAGTAAATTTCATGCTATGTTTTTTACCAAAATGAAGAAGTTCTAAAAAGCAAAAAACAAAACAAAACAAAACAAAACAAAAACCACTGTTGGGCGACTAATAAACAAATTAGCAAGAGAAATATTAGGTAAGAATCAGTACTTATGATGAAGAAATCATGGTGATATGCTGTGTGACTGAAGGGCAATTTTAAATTTTTAAAAAATTCACACTATTTAAAAAAGAAAATATAATGCTATTTATATAAAGATGTATATAAGTGTTTACTGCTGACTAGACCCTATGTACTTACAAACAATATGAAAAAATTTGATTTATTTTATCCCCTAGGATATGGAATCAACTATAGTTTTAAAAATAATGCCATTTTTTCCTTTTGTCTTTATTAATAGATGTGTATACAGTATATATGTATATAACTTATGCATATGCATGTATATACATGTACACACATATACACAAAGGCATACATACATATGCATGTATGGTATATATGTTTGTGCATATATATGTACCTGCCATATTAAACAGAGAAAGTCTGGTTGCTCATCTAGGTAATAAGGTGAAATTTTGGGGACCTTCATTCCATTTACTTTCCTGTATTATTTGAACTTTTTAAACAATAAGAATGTGACATTTTTCTTAAAAGAATAAAGCTATTTAAAAAATTAAAAAGATAATACCACAAGAATACAGTTCTGCTATATAAGTTGATAAATGTGAAGTGCCTAGAATATGTCTGGACCACAGTGAGGTCTAGATAAGTTGAGCTGTTATTATCCTACTGTTTTGCAGGTTCTGCTCTAAGTATTTTTCAGGTACTTTCTTCCTCAATCCTTATAAAAACCCTCTTTATACATGCAGACACTGAGACACAGAGAGATTGTGCTAAACATCATACAGTTTGTAAGCAAGAAGAATTTTTTGCAAAGTCTTTTAACTCCTACAACATAATGGTCATTCAAAAGGCCTTGCCTTGTATAAAAACTATTGTACAGAAATTATTCCACAACATTGAGAAGGATAGAATCTTCCACAACTCATTCTATGAAGCCAATATCACCTTGATACCAAAGCCAGGAAAGGACACAATAAAAAAAAAAACAACAGAACAATATCCCTTATGAATATAGATGGAAAAATTCTCAAAAAAATCTTAGCAAACTGAATTCAACAGCACATAAAAAAAATAATTCATCATGACAGGGTGGGCTTTATTCCAGAGATGCAAGGATGGTTCAACATATGCAAATCTATACATGTAATACATCATATAAATAAAAGCAAGAACAAAGACCATATAATTCTCTCAATAGACACAGAAAAAGCATTTGACAAGATTCAGCACACTTTTATGATAAAAACCCTTAACAAAATAGGCATAGATGGGTCATACCTCAAAATAATTAAAGCCATATACGATAAACCCACAGCCAACATCATACCGAATAGGGAAAGATTGAAAGCATTCCTGCTTAGAACTGGAACCAGACAAAGTTACCCACTATCTCCACTTCTATTCAAGTTAGTGCTGGAAATCCTTGCCAGAATAATCAAACAAGAGTGGGGCATCAAGGGTGTCCAAATGAGGGCAGAAGAGGTCAAACTCTCACTCTTTGCTGATGACATGCTATTATATCTAGAAAACCCCAAGGATTCAACCAAGATACTCCTGGAATTGATAAATGAATTCAGTAAAGTCTCAAGATACAAAATCAATGCACACAAATCAGTGGCTTTCATATATATCAATAACAGTCAAGCCAAAAATCAAATCAAAGACACAACAAATTTCACAATAGCAACAAAAACCAATTAAACATTTAGGAAAATGTTTAGCTAAGGAGGTGAGAGACCTATACAGGGAGAACTACAAAACACTGAGAAAAGAAATTGTAGAGGATGTAAACAGATGGAAAACCCTACCATGTTCAAAGGTTGGCAGAATTAATATTGTTAAAATGTCCATACTACCTAAAGTGATCTACAGAATCAAAGCAATCCTCATCAAAATACCACCATCATTTTTCACAGATCTAGAAAAAATAATTCTACACTATGTATAGAACCAGAGAAGACTCCATACAGCCAAAGCGATCTTAAGCAAAAAGAACAAATTGGTAGGCATCAGTCTACCAGACTTCAAGTTATACTATGAGGTTATAGTAACCAAAACAGCATGCTACTGGTACAAAAACAGAGTCATAGACCTTTGGAACAGGACTGAGAACCCAGATATAAAACCATCCTCATATTGTCTTGTAAATCTAATCACATTGTAAATCTAATCTTTGACAAAGCAAACAATAATATACACAGGGAAAAAGAATCTCTATTCAATAAATGGTGCTGGGAAAATTGGATAGCCACATGCAGAAGACTAAAACTGGATCTGCACCTCTCACCTCTCACAAAAATTAACTCACGATGGATAACAGACTTAAACCTAAGACATAAAACCTTAAGAACTCTAGAAAAAAATGCTGGGAAAATTCTTACCGACATCGGCTTAGGGAAAGAATTTATGAATAAGACCCCCCAAAGCAATCATAGCAGCACAAAAATAAATACATGGGACTTGATCAAATTAAAATGCTTCTGCATAGCCAAGGAAACTGTCATTAGAGCAAGTACAATGGGAGAAAATATTTGCATACTACACATCCGATAAAGGGCTGATAATAAGAATCTATATAGAACTTAAGAAAATTAACAAGAAAAAATCAAACAAGCCCATTAAAAAGTGGGCAAAGGACACGAACAGAAACTTGGCAAAAGAAGACAGAATAATGGCCAGCAAACATATAAAATAGTGCTCAACATCTCTAATCATCAGGGAAATGCAAATCAAAACCACAATAAGATATCAGTCAACTCTAGTGAGAATTGCTTTTATCAAAAAGTCCCAAAACAACAAATGCTGGCATGGATGTGGAGAGATAGGAACACTCTTACACTGCTGGTGAGACTGTAAACTAGTACAACCTCTATGGAAAGTAATTTGGAGATATCACAAAAAACTAAAAACAGAAATACCATTTGATCCAGCAATCCCACTACTGGGCATCTACCCAAAGGAAAACAAGACATTCTGTAATAAAGACATCTGCATTCGAACATTTATGGCAGCACAATTCACAATTACAAAGATGTAGAAACAACCCAAGTGCCCGTCAATACATGAGTAGATTAATAAAATGTGGTGTATGTATACCATGCAGTACTACTCAACCATAAAAGACAATGGTGAACTAGCACCTCTTATATTATCATGGGTGGAGTTAGAGCCCACTCTTCAGAGTGAAGTATCACAAGAATGGAAAAACAAGCACCACATGTACTCACCATCAAATTGGTACTAACTGATCAACACTTAGGTGCTTACATGGAAGTAATATTCATCAGTTGCTGGGCAGGTGGGAGGGGGGCACAGGGGATGGTAAACTCATAACTAATGGGTGCAGAGCACACCGGATGGGGGATGGGCATGGTTGTAGCTCTGGCTTGGGCAATGCAAAGGCAATACATGCAACCAAAATGTTTGTATCCCCATAATATTCTGAAATTTTAAAAAAGAAAATAAACTGAAAAAAAAAGAAAACACTGAAAAAAAGAAGTAATGCGAAAATGTATTAATCTTGTTCATATATATATTTTCACACCAAATTTTTATACCCTTAGCCTAAGCTCCATATTGATACACATTTTGCTTTGCATATGAGTTCCATGAAAACAAAAACAAAAAACAGTAAGCTATAAAAAAAAATAATTGCTAAGGATAACCTCAACTGATACTATAAATATATAACTACTGTGTATGATTTAAAAGAATGACCTATAAATACTCATAAAGTTTCTGGAAGTAACAGTTTAAAATAAATGAGTTAAATAACTATACATCCTAAGAAATGTAATTCATATAGTGAACTAAAGTTGTATCTTACACTTAGTGGCAGACTTATCGATAATATTAACAGCTTGCCCTTGAATAGCAATTTGTAGTTTACAAAGTACATTCATATCCATTGGCTCATTTCGATTTCCATAATCACCTAGTGAATTATCATTTCGATTTCCATAATCACCTAGTGAATTAGTAGCACAGATATTTCTATCTTTACTTAGAGCTGAGGAAGCCAAAATCACATACGCATGCATCAGTTAGAATGTCTTTGGCCACAGATAACAAAAAGCCATCTCTAATTGGTTTAAACAAGACAGAAGAATATTGTCTCGCTTACCTGAATATTCAGAGGTCAGATGGCCTTCAGGGTTGACATGATCTAGTTGCACTGATTCTGTTTCTCTGCAATCCTCTTGGCTCTACCCTTCATCACATGTTGGCTTCATCTTCAGCCTGATAGTTAATTGGGTGCTATAATTCTGGGTCTCAAATCTATACACAATAATGCCAGAGGAAGAGATGGTTTCTTTCTGTACCTTTTTATTGAAAACTAGGAAACTTTCCTCAGAAATCCTTAGCAAACCTTTCACTGACTTGGATTAATTCACATGCCTATTCCTGAATCAATAATTGGCAAGGGGCATGAGAATACCCTTAGATGAATCCGGATACTTGATAAAAATTTGGACTCTGTTAGGAAGGAGGAAAGGGACATGATAAGAATGCTGGTTGAACACTACAACCCAACTCTTGAGGCTAAGCCCAGTGGATCTCCCTCTGCTTCAAGCACCGTGATGCCAAAGCAAGAAAAGTTGGTTCAGGGTAATTATGTACCACTGCAGCCAAGATGGCAGGACTCAAGCCATCTAATTTCTATGTTTTTCATATAATGACTTCAACTATTTCTGCTTTTCAGAAGATTAAGATGCTCATTTTTGGCTTTTCTGGAAGCACCCAAGGGGTATTCTTAAGCAAAAAGTTTGTTTAGGGAATTGCATAAGTCTGGGTTTTGCATAATTAAAGTTAGATGGACTTCTTGTAAAAATATGCTCTGAGAGCCACATTCTGACAAATCCTTCAGAAGCATATTTTAAATTATAAAACAGTTCAAACAATAAAAAACAAAGCTTTAAAAAATCTTCAACATCATGCCATACTTGCACTGAGTTTTTAAAGAAAAAAACCATGTTGTATTAATAATTGCATCTCCATGTGTATCTCTCCTGGATTCTTTTCTTTCTCCTTCATCAGAAGGAAAGAACAGTCTTGAATTTTGTGTCCATTTTCATATTACTATGTATAGATCCATCAAAGATACACTGTATCATTTTGTATATATACATTTTAACTTACATAAAGGGTAATCTGAACAAATTCTTCTGTAATGGCACTTTTCCCCCTTAACATTGTTCTTGAGTTAGATCCATATTGATACATGTAGCTTCAGTTCACTCATCCTAATTGCAATACAGCCCATTGTTCAAATATACCCCAATACATTATCCACTCTTACGCTGCTGGATGCTTTGGTGGTTTTTCAATGTTTTGCTATTATAAACAAAGCTACTGTGAACATTCTAGCAGACATCTCACGGTGCACAAGTAGAAGAGCTTGGTGGTGCATATCTTAGAGTGGAATAACTGGGTGTGCTTATCCTCAAGCTTAATAGAGTGCTGCCAAAATGATGGGTGTGAAATGCAATTGCATTGTTGGTTTCAGAAGTATAATCGTTTCTTTTTTCCCTTTGTATTTCCTATGCATTTGAAACTCTCCAGTCTGTTGAGCTTATCCCATTTTACAGTATTGAAATTTTTTTTTCTTTCCCTTATCATGAAAAATCACAGTGGCTATTATGAATCTCTTTATCTTGATATGAATCAGGCTATGTTTTTCCTTTGAAATACATTTTATTATGCATTGAACATAGAAAAATGACAAGAGAAAAAGAAATAAATATGTACAGATACTTGTTTTCTCTCCAAGTTGTTGAGACAAGGTAATTTTTTCTTGATAATTTCTTGCTTACTTGATACGTATATAAAGTAATTAGAATTTATGCATTTTATATGGGGAATGAGCACAGCATATCCCCTTTCCTTCTCACTATAGAAACCCCAAGATCGGAAGGCTTAAGAATAGCACTGATAGCCAATTATTATTTGGCAACAAGTCCAAGAATCCTTGGACTTGCAGGTGGAGTGCAGAGATGACTCTACTGGATGATGCCACTTTCACATCATCAAGCACCACTCTATTTTTACACAGCGTCTACCTATGAGATTCAGCTGTACTTGGAGATGCTTACAGCAAGCTCCCTGGAGAATTTCCCTGTGTTTGGGGAAAGAAGCTACGTCAGTAAATCAAAATTTACAGCCTATTGACCTAGGAAATGCAAAGACAACACAATAAACAAACATGAGATCATATTTCCATTTTGGTTGAGGACCAGGGGAACATTTAATCCTGAGCAAGAGACACAGGAGGAAATAAAATGCATGCCAACTGCACTTGCACTGTTTCCTCTTCCAGTTTGCTTTGTAAAATCCAGGTGGGAAAGGAATATATATTTATTTTTTTTGCTTTCCACACTTATCTTTTACGTGTCTTAGCATCAAAAGAAACACTCCACTTGAAAGTGTAGGTGGTGGTGTCAGAATGTGTATAACAGGGTGGAGGTAGATGGTGAGATTTGTGGGAATAAAGAAATATTCAAGATAACAATCATGGTAAAAATGATAATTTCCAAGATTTAAGATAGAAATCTCTGATTGGGGAGAGCTATTTATGTTGTTTATAGGTTCCTACAGAGTTGAGCCACAGAATTTGTCCTTTTAACTATTGATTAGGCTGTTTAGAAATGTTACAAACTGTTGTCAAGTCTGCCCAACAGCTCCTTTCACTTCTTCCGCCAGGGTCTCAAGATGACAGCTATGTTTTTCTGGCATGCACAGTGAAGATGAACTTAGGTAACATTTCATTAAAACATGATCAGAAAAGTTTTTTACACATATATGGGGTAATAAGGAAGTTCTAGGAGTTTTCTTCTAACTCATATCTTTCATTATTCATGGTTCACAAGTCCTGAAAAATTCTTGGAAGTGGTAAGACATTCTCTTATATTAATAGTATCTTTGAAAAGTAAAACTTCTCCTACTCACCTTGAATTACAAAATCACTGAATTACGCAGATCTTTGGAACTGAACATTTTCTTCCCTTGAATATTTGTGCACCCCTTAGATTCCAGCAATTGCCCTTGATCACAGCCGGCACTTGCCAGCTATCAAGTTCTCAGCCCTCCATTCTAACTCTTCCCTCCCAGCATTTACCATCTGATAGGCACATTGGGACTTCAGCCACCACACCAGCCCCTTTGCCATCTCAAATACCATAAAACCTCAATGTTCCTTAAGTGGATCTTCTTACCCTCTTCTGGCTACTAGGTCGACAGCTGCTAGATCAGTGACCTTAACCTTAAAGTCACTGTGTTCAGGGTGACAGACGTGTATCCTGGGCACATGATTCACTTTCTAATGTAATGACTTCATTTCTATTATACCAGAGGAATGCAGCAGGCGTATTGACATTTTGTCTACTGGCACCAGAGAACACACTGTGTGGCTGTACTAACATGCCCCAGCTGCATTCAGATAGGGTACTCAGAAACTTAGTAGGTGGAGGAACTAATCAGGTATTTGTAGGCTTTAACACAAATACATACCACCCTTATTAAACAAGTTGGCTTTAACTAGCTTCCCCCTGAACCCCTGAACTTGAACTTCAGTAGATAAAAGTCAACCAGGTAGCAGTCTGGCTTTCCTGGAACAAGTTCATAACCTTACTTAAAATCTGGTTACTGAATTTTGAAAGAAGCCAAATCTTTCAGAGCTCTTCTGTATTCTGCATAGACATTTACTTTTAGGAATGGTTGTATATAATTTACTCTTATCCTAATCCTTCCAAACCTCTCATTTCACCTGCAGGCATTATAACCTTGACTATAATTTAAAACCCGGTGTTGTGCAGAAAAGCCTCCAAGCCCCCACTTCCAAATTAAAAAGCACCTATGTTGTTCATGACCTCACTGACTACATTTTTTGCCCCAGACTTCTGTTGTGTTCCCACTAGGATTTGGGGAGATTTGTCCAGGATCTTCCACTGATCTAATTGGACTTCTGGGAGAAAGGAAGGAAGGGCAGGAGAGAAAGAGATGTTTCGCTTGGCTGGTTAGACCAAAGGATGTAGCTTATCTACTAAAAAATTAGTGACATGAAAATAACGAAACAGAAGGCTGGAGCTCTGTGAATTTAGAGCTTCTGTGTCTTCATTTAGATAACAACACCATTAAACCATTCCTATTTCCCTACCCTTAAGTAAGGTGGAATTAGGAAAGGAAACACAGTGTTGAGTCACCTTCCCAAATGACTTCAGAAAAATTTCTCTGATCAAGAGCACATGCCCTGACTTCCCCAAAGGAGGAAGTACACTGGGGGTGTACAAGGGCTTGATAGATGAAGTGTGAGAAATTTTTCTCTTGCCACCTGATTCCAGTTGGAAATTCACTGGCTGTGTTGCTGACTGAACAAAACAGAGGATAATAGCCTCTGGCTGAAGATTTTATAATTGAAGCTGAGACAGAGTGGGCCATGTGCATGTTTAGAACAGTGATTGCATTGTGAATTACAACAGAAGTCCCACTTGTCAGTCACACAAATGTTTAAGACCACAGAAAGGCATCTGACTTGGAACAGGGATGACAAAATGAATCTTTTGGTTTTCCCCACTGTGCTCTGAATACAAAGGGACTGATGACTGCTTTGTTCTGGGATACAGTCTTACATTCCTTTTAGGACCTATTCAATCATTAAGAGAGAAAGAAAATTCCTGTCTGGAAACACTCCTACCACTTTCTCTCATTAAATGTACTATCAAAAATTTTAATAATTACATGAATAAGCAAAATACAAGAAAATAAAATACATAGGTTTGATAGATGAAAATAAAGAGTTCTGTAAAGCATATGATTATTTAGAGAAATAGAAGGAAATGGGGTATAAGTTGAAAGTGTAGTCCCAGTCCTTGTCATGAGCCCTGGAACTCTGCAGTTTCTTCAGTCTTTCATTGATCTGGTTAATTCGTTTCTATCCCTATCTAAGGAAGTTACAGATAATAGGCAGTAAAAGATTGAACTGTTGAGGTGCTTTTCCTTCGGCTCTTATGGTAGTAATGGAAATAAACAACTGGCTATCTCAACAACCTGTTTTCCAGATTTATAGGATGTACCAATGCCTCTTGGGTATATAACACTTACCAGGTCAAAAGGGATCCCACATCATTCCCCTAATGGCTATCGATTTATAACCATCTGATCACAAAAATGGTTAAAGTGAACATTTCATCTCTTGTTTGTGAGCCCTTTAACCACATGGGCTAAGAAACTCCCGGGTATAACAGATACAGAAGAACACTGTTTAGTCCCACTCATGAAATGCTGAAAAGAGAAAAGCAACAATTTTGTTAAAAATGAAAGCCTGTGATGGCAGGTGGCATGGTAACCATATAAACTTTTGTGGCACAATGATTGAATTGTATAGTGCAGTCAATCAGGGTTGGGAGAAAAACATAGAAAGGCTTTCGAGACATACCTTTCTATTGTAATTTCCCTCAATGAATTATGAACTCATTTGCCTTCTCCACTATACTGTAAGTAACTTGAGTTCAGGGGTGTCATTTTTATATCGTCAGTGCCAAGCACGGTGCTTGATACACAGTGCCTGAAACGGGTACTTTACAGTTTACAGTCTTTGAAATGAACTTAAAAACAAAAGTCTGAAAGCAAAATTTTTAAAAGAGTAGTTCTTAATTTTTTTCTGATTAGAGCTAGGAACACTTTCCCCAGAAAAATGCACATATCCACGCACACAGAATTTTCAAATATGATTTCAAGACAATCATGGGATATCTGCTCTGTCTCCCCCTTTCATGAATCCACAAGGGAACCAGAGATTCTAAATTAAAACATTTCTAGGCTTAGAATACATAATCATAGAGAGAAGTGAAGAAATCTTTAGAAACATTCCCCATTCCTACCTTTTCTTTTACAAAAAAAACATGTTTCTTTCATCTACCTCATGCAGAAACTTTCAGTACACTAAGGAAAAGGGTTCTTTCATGTAGAAATCTGTGCCAGGTAGGTGAAAAAAAGAACTTATCTATACAGTTTTTGATTCATTTAAAAATTAGGTATTTTGTAGTTATTGCAGACAAATGAATATAGCAAAAGTTAATTTTAAAGAAGGCATACTTATCTAACAATCATTTATGAACTATTCACTAAGAGTCAAGGACTGTGGAGGACAGAGAACAGAAACAAGACTCAGAGAGATCACACTATTGTGGAGTGCATGCATGATAAGCCTGGGTGATTGAATCCAATTATTGCCTGTGTGTATGCGTGATGAACATAGTAGTGGGTGGAACGAGCAGAGAGCAACTGTAAATTCTGTGAAGGAAGAAAACGAACCTTTATTCATTCTGTAAGAGCCTTTGGCTTTATTGTGGTCATATACAACTGTTAGTCACCCATCCCATATACAACTGTTAGTTCCTAGATTATCCACTCCGACTGATGACGGATGAGGAATAAGGCAATCTTGAACTATAAACCATATCCCTGCAGGAGGGAGCTGCACCATCAAAATGCCATTTCCAAGATTCAGCATGTAAAATTTTCATCTGATGCTTTCTCAATGATCATCTTATAATTGTTGCATCTTAAGCTTTGGAGGAGACCGCAAAGCTGATTTGCTCCCAATATCTACAAGGGAGGAATCCTCTCTGAACATTCCTGGAAGTTACAGGCTTTTTTTTGAATACTCATTAATAGCAGCAGTATATTATTTTTAATCAATAATTACTAGAAACTGCTTCTTCATACTGAACTAAAGCCTCCTCACATTTTTCCAACTGTTTCTCTAAGCTTGACTTATGAAGCAATGAAAAATACACCTATTCTCTCTCCCATATGCTTCCAATATTTGGAAATAATTATCATTTGTATTTCTGAATTTCTCTCTCCAGACAGAACTTCCCTAATTCTGGCATGTATTCCTCTTGAGAAGTATTTTCAAAGTTATCACCATCTTGTTCCTGCTCCTTCAAACACTGTAATACTTTAATACGCTCTTCAAAGGCCTTAGTTCTCGCCTCCTGTTCCCCTCCCAGGTGTGCTGTACTTGGGGCTTAGATTGGAATTTGGTCAAATGAGACTTCCAAGTCTTTTTTCCTCAGTACTATTATCAAGTCAGCTTCCCCTCCCTTTATCATACTTTGGCAATGGAACGTTTCTCATTTCATTTTAAGTTTGTCTCAGCACTGAAGTAATTTTAACATCATGATGTTTAATTATTCCAGCTCTGTTATCTACACATTTGACAATACCTTTCTATGGGATTTCTTGTGTTTCCAAAGGACTTGAAATTGCCTTCAATTAATGTTAATGATTATTCAACTCTCTTAAGCTGTTTCAGTAGCTAGGAATCCACCTGGCTAAATATTATCCAGGGTCAAACTCCATCCTAGCCACAAAGATGTCAAGATATTAATAGCGATGTGTCTTGTTGGATTCAGTGAACACTTCCTTTAAATCATTCCATACAGCTTCTCTAGTGACGGATGCTAGAGACATTTTATCATGGGAGTTAAATTTCAGGTGGGCCTCTGAGCCCTATATAATAAGCAGCTATAATAGAATAGGTGTCAGCTCAGGTGAGCAGAACAAGAGTCTATTTGACATTCACCCCTTCCCTCTTCTTGTATGTACATCATGGATTAGACATGTGGAATCTATATTTTATCAGGAAAGGGAATGACAAGGTGAATTCAACCAAATAAAAACTCAAGCATCACTCACTGGTGGGTATGTGTGTGTGAGAAGTTACATTCATTATCCCAATTTTTCTAAAATTTTTTTAACAAAGTCTCTACTTCTAGCATTATTGTGGGTATGTTGGAAAACACTACTTTGGTCTTGTATTTAGATTTTATTAATCTAACCTTTACCCTTTGCCTTGATATAGTTGATACCAGATAATCACTTAGGTGGATCTCTTTTCAGGGAAATTTCTCCATTAAAGATGACTGAAAAAATAAACTTTGGACATAGGCTGTTTTTCAAAGAAAATGAAAGTATGTCTTTTTTGCTTTTATTCTTACCAAACATTTGTAAGAAAAGACATATTCAATTTCAAGGGGCTATCCAAGACAGAACAGGAATGAAGCCTTAGTCAGTGCATCTATTTAGATGAGACAGTTTCTCTTTTAACATTCTTTAGGGCTCAGTTAACTCAATTTGAGGAATTAGTATTTACTATGGACTGAATGTCTGTGTCCTGCCCCCCCTCAAACTCACAGCTGAAGCCCTGACCCCCAGTGTGATGGTAGGGGGTGGGGTCTTTAGGAGGTGATTAGGTTTAGATGAAGTTGTGAGGGTGTAGCCTTCACATAAGAGATTAGTGCCCTTATGAAAAGAGACCCTATAGACCTTGCTCCCTGCCACTGGCCATGTGTAAGCCAGAAAGAGGGCCCTCACCAAGAACCAAATCTACCAGTACCTAGATTGTGGGACTTCCCAGCTTCCAAAACTGTGAGAAATGATTGTCGGCTTTCGTACCCATTCAATCTGTGACATTTTGCTATAGTAGCCTAAACTAAGGCAGAATTTTAATGCACTTTCCTTGAAGCATGAAAAATTCTACCTGTGTATGACAGAAAAAGAATAAATGGTCAGATATAAACCAGCTGATCCAGTGGGGAGACAGGATCTCCACAGACCTTTAATTCATACACCAGGGTCAAGGCAAACTGCTAAAGTAAAAAATTAAGTCATTCCCTACTAGTTAAGGCATTTGCAAGTACAAATACCGAATCAGTATTTTTTCTCAATTTTGGCCTCTTGTACAATGCTGTTTGTTATCTAAAGAGATACAGATACCCACGTTTCATCATATTAGCTTTAGAAAGGCAAGACCTTGGTATAAGTAGCTTAGGTGGTAACTCTTCAAGATAATTTTTAGGTATTTATCTAGGTAACAAGCAATAGTTACATTAGAGGGGGAAAAAGTCTATATCAGGCAGCATAACATACGGACTTTTCTTTCTCTTCTCTGTAGAATCTTAAAATTAAACCTTTAGGAATCATGCCTGCTATAAATTAGCATAAGATATTTAAAAACTTACCCGTAGCAACATAACAATGCCAGAAAAAACCCAAAATAGGCCTATATCTTCTGGATTAATAACCAAGAGACACTTTATTGTATGTGGCTCAGTCCATAAACCTGAAGTGTAAGTTTGTCCAATAACAATTTTTATAGTTATCAACAATTCAGAGTATCTCAGTAACACCCTATGTTCTGATCTGGAAAAAAGAACAAGTAGACAGCCAATTTAAAAAAGGCTTTAAAAAATAAGGTCTTACTTTTGAATTATGCTAGAAAAACTCTTTTTGTGAGTACTTAATTCTGTTGTTGTTTTTTGGTAGATTTTAGATATTAGAGGTAGATCGTAAATAAAAAGAACACCGTAACACTTTTGTTCTCTTATGCATTTCAGTTTTAACATTAAAGCATGAAAGAAATGTGAGTTCGTTATAATAATGTAACTTTATTGTGTGCAGCCTTTTTCCATACCAATTAATTTTTCCACGTGAAATAAGATTTAAAATGCTAAAGTTATTGTTAAGGTGATACACTGGGCAATAGAAAAAGCTGAAGAGAGTTTTTTTGGTCTGAAACTGGAAAACAGAAGCATCTGGGAGAAAAAAGGTAGACGAAAACTACCATAGGTTGCTAAGATCACAAAAACAGCTTTGGGGACCAGAGGGAGTGACGCTGATTGAGTGTGGGGTAGGGATGGGCTGGGGAAATTGTCTCAGAAGGGAGGGGAGGATTTCATGTGGATGTTTAAGTATTTACTTGGCAATTATAATGTTAGAATTTCCTTCTGGGTTGCTATAACTGTTGATTTTCCCTGCTGTCTATGATTTTATTATGTAAGATAATAATTTTTTATTTAGCACAAAGTCCATTTAGACTAAAGAGTAGAAAGGTTCTAAGTTTGTCCCTGGCCAGCAAAGTCATGCCTCAGGTATGCACTGGGAAACAACTGGAAGACCTATGCAGAGTACATTCAAAATTTAAAAAAAAAATTTTTTTTTTAATTATCCTGCTTGGTTTCCTTATTGAATAGACTCCTTGGGGGAAAATAAATACTGTGAGTTTACTGGTCTGCTGCAGAACTGGAATTTAGGTCCACAATAAAGAGAGTTAAAGAGAGATCCAAAGGTTCACTTATCACCAGACAAAACAGGCTACTGACGAGCCTCCTTCCCGTAGCTGAGTTCAAGCACGCATGTAACACTTCGAAGCAGCTGTCCTCAAATGCTTCGGTCCAGAAGCCACTCCTCCTCCAGACTTTCTGAACTCTTTATGCTCCGCACAGCTTCAGCTGTCTTCCCACGGCACTCTATAGAGCCACTGTGACATGTCTACCTGCCACTCTGTGCGAGGCGGGCAGGAAAGGAGGCAAAGTCTCTACCACTTGTTAGAAATGGGAGGATAGAAAAATATGCCCCGGCCGGGCGTGGTGGCTCATGCATGTGATCCTAGTACTCTGGGAGGCCAAGGCAGGAGGATCATTGGAGCTCAGGAGTTCGAGACCAGCCTGAGCAAAAGCGAGACCCCATCTCTACTAAAAAAATAGAAAGAAATTAGCATGCCTGTAGTCCCAGGTACTAGGAAGGCTGAGGCAGGAGGATTGCTTGAGCCCAGGAGTTTGAGGTTGCTGTGAGCTAGGCTGACGTCACGGCACTCTAGCCCAGGCAACAGAGTGAGACTCTGTCTCAAAAAAAAAAAAAAAAAAAAAAGAAAAACAAGAAGGAAAAATATGCCTGGACTTGCCTTAGTGTTCTAACTGGCAAATACGCCAAAGACTGACAATCTTGTATGCTGAAGTGGAAATGAACTTCTAATACAAGATACAAAATCCTGTAATAAATGATATAAAAACTTACAACATACCTTAGGCCAGTCTAGCTGAAACACACGATTTTTTGATGCTCTCTGACTGGACTTTAGACAAAAAAGACAAACCCAAATGGAGAAACATAATTGAAGTGTGGTAGAAAGTTGGGAATCCTGAGGTCTGATATGCACAGACAAATGCATTACTGAGGCATATTCCCCTGGCTTGAGGTATGTAGGCAAAGAAGCAGTCACACCTTGCTGAGAGACAGAGGATCAAAGCTGACGCAGGGCTCTAGGAAAATATTTACCAGAGGAATGTGCTGATTCATTTGTCAGTCCAGAAATCCCAAGTACAAAACATCAAGATATAAGAAGGATCAAATAATACCATGTATATGATTCAATTTAAAAATCCTTAGCCCTCTTCCATTATATTATTTAGATTATAATAGTAAAAAATCAAATTACATTCATATGAAACTTTTATAAAAAGAAATCAAATCCATTTTTATGAAATTTTATGGTACAATTACTTTCTAGTGGGTCTTAAGTCACAGTAGTTATAATTCCATTTACAGCTTTATAATTTTTAAAATTACAAAACAAAAGGAAGTCAATAGAAATCTAAATTTTCACTTGCAAAAAACTCCCTTCAGTTTCCAGGCCAGTGACACATGGCGATGTCGACTTGTCCGCCAGACATGGACTGCTACCAAAGATCCCCGGTTTATGAAGCGTGCAGGCCTCGACTCATTAGGAACGCTTTTTGGTTTGGCTCACGTTCCAGGAAATTCTGGAGCATGTCCATGCCGTCCAGAGATCCCCCAGGTTTCAGGATTAGGTTTCTGTATTTCATTCCAACCTAATAAAATAAAACATCATGCCTAATAATTCATGGTTATAGCACTTTTCCAAATCTCTAGATGCAAAAGAGAAAGAGGTAGAGGCGAAGGAAAAGGAACCTTAGCTTTATTCTGTCGAGATGTTCTCTCTGGACTACGCTACAGCTCTGTGGTATTTATTTATTTATTTTCGTAGCTAAGCGATGTGGAGCTTAATACCTCAGGTCTTATATGCTGCCCTTTATTATGGTCTTGTCTCCTTAGATTCTCAGTAGTGAGCTGACAACATGAGCAAACAGAAAGTAGTCAAATGGAATATATGCAACAGGTTCCCATTTGTTTCCCTATCTCAAATGTGATTCAAAAGGGCTCACTAAGCAAGTGTTCAGGAGGATACCAAGAGGGGTTCTGTGTACCTGGAAATAGCAGCACAGCTACTGTCAAATGGCTTTGGCTGCTTTTATGAGGGGCTCATAAGAAAAAAAAACAACGCTCTTCCTCGTGGATGGGGGCAGGGAGGGCAGCACATGTCCCAGAATGCAGGGTAAGACGTTTCTGTGGACCCACTGCTGGGAATGAGGACCTTAAAGTTTTCTCTGGGAATGGAGGTCTGGAAATTTTAAAACCAATCGCAATTGGTGTTAAAACCAATTCAAAACCACAATTTTAAAACCAAGAAATGCCTCTGCTTTTATTTACATAAACACATGAGCAGATAAAGTGAAAGAAAACACTCATTATTTCGTATTAGCATTGTTCAAGTTTCACTTCCCTTTCACTGTCCTTTCGGGGAAGGAAAACAAGACAATTCAATGAAGCACAATTTTAAATATACACATAAAAAACTCACAGAGAAACACTTAAATTTATATCCATTATATCATTTGATCAATAAGACTAATCATCTTTTTGAGTATAAAAAGAGCTAGAGAATTTCTAGAGACTAAAGTAATCTAACTTTTGATTTAAGTTTTCTTGGTACAAAATCTTATATCAGAGGTAAGTATAGTTAAACTGTTAAGGAAAATAAAACTGATGAAATCTGCCAAGTTAGATATAAAAATATGTAATGTTCTCTAGGGCCATAACATAAAAACTTTGGGGGCTACTCTTTTGGTTAGGAACAGAAATCATTTGAAATTTATTAATCATCTTCAGGCTAACATCTAAACTCACGGTCAGGGCCCTAATCAGGAATAAATAATTAGTCAAACAAACCTACCTTCTCATAAACTCACGTAGCACTGTACAACAGAATCACAATATGAGGCACATATATAAATTTGAATTTTTCTACTAACCACCTTTTAAAAAGTTAAAAAAAGTAAAAAATTAAAAAAAATAGGTAAAGTTTTAATATTTTATTTAAACCACTATATCCATAATATTATCATTTCAACATGTATGGATATGCACATTATTGAGATTTTCTTGTTGTTAAGTCCTCCAACTACAGTGGTTGTTTTACATTTATGGCACATCTCAATTCAGTTCTTCAGTTGCGCTAGCCTCATTTCAAGTGCTCAATAACCACAGGTGGCTACCATACTGGACAGGTCTAGGGCCTAGAGCGTAAGACGATCTCTAGGAGGGAGGGCTTGTTAGACAGTGTTCTGGTATGACATTGAAAAGGCACACAGTACTTGTGTTGCCTTATTTACAGGTTTTGGATAAATTTTCTTAAAAAGAGAGGGCTTGTAATCGTTGATATTGGACTTCCTGAAAACTCTGGTGATGGATGCGGGCTTATGGTTAGATTCAGTTTGCTTTAGAAAAAAATGACGTGTCATTTCTTGCTTGGTTTGAGCAATTCATTACTGTTACAGTCGCAATCTAAAATCTAAAATGTGAGTGACGGCTATTCTTGTCATTGACTTTATTATTCTAAGAAGGAGTATATCAGATCTCGAGTCCATCCACAATTTACCTGCCTTTTCTTTCTTTTGTTGCCCAATGTGCCTAGATTTGAACTGTCTTAAATTACTGAGTAGAGCAAAAAAAAAGATTGTGCTCTCTGGGTACAGCAGTACAGGAAGAACTTAGAAAATGTGAGTTAAGTTTTTCTGCAGGATTATAAAAATATTTTAAACCTTTTATTATGGAAAACTTAAGATCTGTGTATATCTTTTATTAAAAAGACATAGTCATTCCACAAGTATTTTAGAAACATTAATGAAAATCTAAATAAAAGTTTTTTAAAAATCACCCCAAATGCTAACATCTGACAAACTATTCTCATTTTGTGCAGAGAACTGTAATTCTAGGTAGTAAATAAAAGCAAGCATTTGAGGAGTTACACGGTGTTGTAAAGAGAAAGCTCCTGACTCCTCTGAATGGTAAAGTCATTTTAGAGCAGGGCAGTGTTCTGTCTCACAATACGTGTCTCAGTACAGCTCAAGTCTTCCTCTGCTCATGGCTCCAAACAAGTTGATTCAATTTCCTGAATTATAGAGCAATGGTCTTTTAATAGTTTCATTTCCTTGGCAATGATGTTTTGAGAAGAGTTTAAGAGTCATTTTGGTAACAGGATCTTGCTTGTCTTAAGAAAAAAAAGAGTTAAGTGAATTTTTGTGTTTTAGGGAGGTACCAGGCTCTCTGGTGAGAGAACAGGTTCTGGAAGACATATGCCACAGGTGGATGGAGTCTTTGCCATGAGTTGTTCCACTTTATTTATACAATAAAGGAACTTTAACTGTGAGGAAAGCAGGAAGAGAGGCTCTAAGATAATTGCTAAAATTTTTCATGCTACGAACATCCTTCGGGAGGATCTGCATATAGTAAAAACTCCTATTAGCTAGCCTATGAAGAAAAATCAGCATCAGTCATCTCTGTGGTTTTTAATCCCAGAAGATTAGCATGTATCTTTTGGCAACCCTACAAGGCTTCTCTAACACTAATGGCTTCTAAAGTAAGATCAGGCACTCTGGAATCAGGCCAAGGTTTGACTGTTGGCTCAATCCTCATCTATGCAACCTTGGGCCTTGGTTTCCCTACCTGTAAAATGGGAATATGCCTACTTCACTCTGTTTCTAGGCGATTAGAGGAGATCATTTTAGTATATTATGCACTCCCTAGCATAATACCTGGCATATACTGGTGTTTAACAAACCTTATTGTTCCTTTCCTTTCCTTTCATACTGCCTTCAAGTTCAGCAACTCATATACACTTCAGAGAAATGCATTCCTCATTTGGCATTTCTTTAAAATTAGTTCTGTCTCCTAATAAAGCTAGAGAAAAGCACAAGAGAGTTCCTTTCCCCTATTAGTAAGATATGAAATATATAATTCAGTAGGATTATTAAGTAGGAGAGACAAGGCATTCATTTTATCCAGGAATATGCACCCTTTGAGGTAATATTTTAATAGCAATCATAATTATTCAAGTGAAGGATGCCCATCAACTATCAGCAATGAGAACATATAAATGGGAAATAGATTGGGTCTCTTGCTATCTCGGGTGTCTCTGAAGCAATGTATGCAAGCTCCCACTGCCTTTCAACCCTCCCTCCCTGTCTCCTTCCCGTCATGGTGGACTCTGGAGTACCCAGCCAGAGTTGTCTCCCTAGAGTGAGTAACAGGCAACAGGGTAGGGAGCACCCAGCCCAGGACAGGTGACTGTGAGCAGGCAGCTGACAAGCTCACCAGGCTGCTTTAAAACTGGACTTTGAAACCTTTCATTCCCCAGCCTGTAACTCCCTCCCAAGAGCACACCCAGTGTTTTCTATGAGGGTGGGGAGATGATGGGTGGAAGAAAAAAGAATACCTTTGATAACAACAAAGAAGGAGAGAGAGCATGAAAGACTGGTGCTGGTAGTCAGGGAGATAGAAGGAAGAACAGTAGTAGGAATTGTTGTCTGATTGTGAGAGGCCTCTGGAAACCTGAAGCAGAGTTCTGATTTGTATGGACAGAAGGATAAACCTTTATTTATGGGATGGGAGGAGGCCAGCAGAAAAAAAGTACCCTGAGTGGTTATATGCATGGGGGAGGAGGGTGCAGAGAAGTGGAAGTAGATGGAGGGAACCACCAATTAGGTCCAAAAAGGTACAGACATGTAAAACAGTAATTAATTAAACAGTTTTGAAGCAGAGAAGGGAACACAAAGCTGAATAAAATTGTTCCTTTTACGAGAGTCTTATGATCAAGGAAAGATAAAGAAATAAACAGTTAAACAGGCAGATTATCATGGCTCCAGGAGAAACACAAAGAAGGGCTGTAAGAACACAAAGGAAGAAAAAATGCTTCCAGCTGGGTGGGATTCAAGATTTAGAAGGTCTGGCCTTGTAAATATTCAAGAAGTGGGTTGGAAATCAATCCCCTTTCCTTCCTTCGTCCCTCAAATCAGGCAAAACCTCAAGCTGTAAGAAAAGTTGAGGTATAAGAAAATCAGCAGTGGGTGGTAGATCCGGGAGCTGAAGCAGAGAAAACTGAATCCATTCGTAAGGCCTTTCTGGAGAGGAAATTTCGTATCCACCTTTAGCAACACACTACAGCAGGAACTGGGCCATGGAGTCTGTCTGAAGAGCACTGGAATACTTAGCTTTGTATGATCAAGATTATCTGTCGAGCAATTCTTTTCACGTTTAACGAAGATTCTTCATGTTTCTGCGGCTGTTATTGCATGTAAGATCATTCTAGCTACTTCCTTAAGGCATTACAGACTAAATGACAGGTAAATATCTTTCTTTCAGAAACGACACTTGGTAGTATTTCTCCTTCACTGATGGAAGAAACAAAGCTTAGCAATTTCTCCAAAGCAAAAGAGGAGGAAGATACTACTGGCTTAAAAATATAATTGCCTTTGAATCCACAATGTCTATTACCTCTTAGGACATTTTCCCACAATGAAGTTGTCTTATAAAAAGAAACAGCCCTAGTTAAAAGCCCCCATTCTTGCAACCCTATGATTAGTTGCTGGATTTTGAAATTACAATTGGTGACCTTAAAGATATCCTTAAACAGCTCCTAGAGCTTGCTGGAAAAGTGTTAATCCCAAGAAGTTCCCTTCCATAGTTATTTAAGAGAACAGCTGGAGAAGTGAAAAATACATCTGATAATGAGACAATTTCTCCATGTACTTCTAGAAACAAAGACGTTAGGAAATGTTTAACTAATTAAACAGTAAGACATGATATATATTTACTAGCAAGAATAATATAAAAAAACGACAGATACAACCAGAGGTAGCAAACTTTTAGGCTATTGTAGGTAAGCAGCCAGTTCTAATACTTTGACAGAGGCCCTCAAGACAGAATGAAAACAACTGCACCATAAAATATTCCACTGCTACTATTTGTTATTCAGAAGGTTGCAGGTTTACATTTAACCCTTCCTATTATTGTTCTCCCAGCAAGCAGCACACTTTCTACAGTTCTGCTTGCTAAGATCTGAAATGGTTCCCAGTGCAGACCCGGGGCTTTGTAGGATGGCAAGAACTAACGGAGAGAAGGCCTGGACATGATTTTCTGTATTGCATGACCAATAATGACAACAATATGTGACCTCTCCGCCCCCAGCCTCTCTAGTGCTGGGGAATAACAATAGCAAGCCCTGACTCTTTGAAGGGCCATCCCACTCTCTTCTTAAAAATGATCCAAAAACATATTAGGGAGCGTGAGACAACAATGTCTGCATGATATATTTTTTTTCTTTATTGAAGTATAATTTATATATCATGCCTTTACTCCATTTTAAGTGTACAATTAAATGATTATTAGTAAATTTACCAAGTTGTGCAGCTATTCACATAAATCAGTTTTAGAGGATTTGCATGATACATTTTGATTGCTCTGATTCCCATGACTTCAGATCAAATTGATTA
>CAUYRT010033350.1:0-25450 GCA_963574885.1 Lepilemur ruficaudatus | reverse complement strand
AGGAATTCACAATGCCTGCCAGCCTCATTTCGATATCATGTACAGCGTGTAGAGGTCAGGAAGGTTATTCGCAGCACACATGATTGGGGATATTCATCTTGAAGGTTTAGCATGCTTCCACATACCTAAGGTAAATGTAAGACACAAGCTTTGGGCCAGGCATGGTGGCTCATGCCTGTTAATGCCAGCACTCTGGGAGGCTGAGGTAGGAGGATCTCTTGAAGCTAGGACTTTGAGACCAACCAGCCTGGGCAACATAGCAAAAGCCTGTCTCTACAAAAAATAAAAGTCATGCATGGTGTTACATGCCTATAGTCCCAGGTACTTTGGGAAGCTGAGGTGGGTGGAATCGTTGAAGCCACAAGTTCGAGGCTGCGGTGGGTTATGACTGTGTACTGCACTCCAGCCTGGGTGATAGAATGAGACCCTGTCTCTAAAATGAAACTAAATTCACAAGTTTCGTTTCTTCACTGGCGTGTGATAGGAGCTAGGGGGTCTACATTTCCACAGTTGTGAGAGAATGTATCTTAAGGTATGTATTACTACATATCTCAGTATGGGTGTAGGGAGGGGAAAATGTGTGATACTTTATAGTTTAAGGTATTTTCCTTCATTCTTGGAGCTTTTGAAGATAGTTTGCCTCTCATTTGAACTTGAGCAATTGATGCTTTTGTGGATGAGAAGAACTTACCCCTCCCCTCTGACAGTCCTGTCTGGCTTCCTTGAATTCTACCGAACCTGGCCAAACGTCACTCTTCCAGACAGGTGCCTTGTCTGGTCTTCATAGACACAGCTTCTGTCAGATTAACAGTTCCCTTGTGCAAAATACTTTACTTTCATTTTGAGAGGTCAAGAATCGATCTGAGAAACTCCTATGTGGAATCTTCTGGAGATGTGGAGATTGGAATGGCTGTCAAATCAATCACGTAATCAAACTCTCCCTTCTTTGGTATACCTCTTCAGTACAGGAATACAGTATTAGAACCGAGTAGCAGTCTTCTTTAAGATTGTCTAAGACATCACCACGTGGTTTTTGCATATATTTCTTACATCCATCAATTGCCATTTGGTCAGTCTCTACCATAGTGACCATTTTTGGTTTCAGTTTGACTCTTTCACATAATACGCCCCCATCTCCGCCTCCCAGAATCAGTATGTCTTTGCCACTGCCTGTGATGACCCAGGGATATGCCAAGTCAGTCTTTGCCAAATTTAACATCGCTGCTAAGGATGAGAATATTTCCAAATTGCTGCAAGTGTAGAATCTTAATGTTCTGATAAGGTGAATCTTCATCAATGTCATCTTCAACCAGGCACCCATCAGCAGTGGGCCAGTATCTATTAACAGCCCCTCCTCGAACTATGGCTGGTAATTGCTTCACCCGCCCAGTACTGTCCTGATTGAATTCTTTCATTCTTCAACTTTGTTCAAAAGGCTGTCAGCTTCTACTTTGCTCTGTGCGTTGCTGTCATAACTCTGAAGGTCCAGTAACATCAATCCATGTGGGTAAATTCTCAGATTGGCAAAGTTGCCATTTTTAGTTTGTGTAGGTTGCCGTGGTCCTGCCAAGTACGCACTGACTCCGCCATCCCTGCTCCTGGAAAATGGGCTTGGAGTTCTCTTAGAACTTAGGTCTCACCATCAACTTTGGTGCTGAGCACTGAAGTTGAGTGCTGTGCCATGCTGCTGTCATAGTGAGGCGAGGCCCTGTGCCATGCCTGGGGAAGGTGACCGTGGGAGACTGGGGGTCTGCATGGCATGTCAGGCTGTGGCTGGCAGGGAGTATGCTGTCTGGAAGGAGCCCAAGCCTAAAAGGTGGGAGGAGGGGCCACTGGGGTATATAGAGCTTCTTATAGCATTCAGAAACATTTTGTATTTCTGTATCAGTTGTAACTACTTTTTACATTCCTGATCTTTTTAGCATCCTTTTCTCTCCTGGTGAATCTAGTGAGAGGCTTATTAATTTTGAAAGGGGATGAGACAGGGTCTGGCTAGTCCCCAGTGAAGCTTATTTGATGCCTTCCTCTTTGTGGGTGAAGATGATGTAGAATCTTCACCTGGGGTATTGCTATAAGCTGGTAAGGAAGGGCAGCATGAGGTCCTGGCCCTGTGGCTGTAGCTCCTGCCCTGGCAATTTTCCTCCATAGGGAATGCTGGCAGGTAACACCTGAGAGAAATCCATTTGATCTGATGGATTGCAAAGCACTGTATTTACAACTAACATGGTGGAGTATGTAGACAGTGGCTCAAAGCTTGTAAGAGTGAGCAAGATGAATTTTCAGAGTAAAATTGACTTCCTTTGCTCATCTCCTCCCTCATGGAATTCTGGGTCAACAGCTGCTGGCCTGTGTGCATGTGGTTGGGGAGATTGGGGCTGTTGATTTCGGCTTTCTTCCAAAACCTGTGTTCTATCTGATCTCTAAGGGACAGTCTGAACTCCAGGGTACCTGGTAGGGGCTCTGAGATGGTACCTCATCATAGTCACAAAACTCCTGGTCCCCAGTGTGTGACAAATGAGCCTGAAAGGTTATGTCCTTATTTGTGCCAATCCCATGAGGACTGAGAGTTCAGGGAGCCATCATGACACTGAACTCCCTCTGGGTGTGAGCTGCAGTGGCTCCCCACTGCCTTCCTACAGGGATGCTTGTAGGTCATAATACATAAAGCTAACAGCATATTTTTTGCAGTTTCCAGCAGTATTAACAGCTACTGCACAGACCTTCTTATAACATGTAGCCAAAGTAAGGTCCCAGGTGTTTAAAGTTCATTTTCATGTTAGAGGTCTAAGAGGGAGATGCTTTTCTGGGTGGGTTGTCCCTTAGACTGGGGCCATTTTACCTCAGCTGAACTTAAGTATGTCCTCAAAACAAGCTTTCCACTTGTAAGTTGAATCCTGCCATTTGCCTTAAAGACTGACATGTGTCCTAAGGGATGTGACGAAGATGGCAGATGCCAAGATCTGTGCTCACATGGAAGGGGCCTCAGAGGTGACATTTTATAGCATGCATTACTGCTCAGGGCACCAGTCCTTCCATTTTAGTGACCTCAAACTTGGCTATTTCCGGTATTTTGAACATAAGCAAAACTACTCTAGAAAAAATTGTTCAGGCCCTTGAGTGGTATACATCTGCAGAAGGAAATCATCTCTCCAACCCACGCATCAAACCAATCCTCCACATGGTGGTCTATTCTGCTTTTGGAAGTAGGAAACCCTTCTCACCCTGGTTTTCATCAAATCTTTTATCAGCTTCTTCAGGGTGGACAGAAAAGGGAGTCTCCTGAAGATTATATAGTACTATCTCTTTCTCTGTCCCTTTTAGAAGCAAGGTAGAATCTATTCAAGAAATCTGGCTATAAAGCTGGGAAGTTGCTTCAAAACATTCTACAGTAAAAGGGACCCTGACTTTCTCTGTTTCACCATGAGGGTCTATTCCCAAGATCACTTCACGATCCAAGCTAGCTCCCCCTCTACAGACACATCCTTTATACTTCCATTGGCCCAGCATCTTTCAGTTGTCCACTGAGCATATTCTCTCCAGTCAGTTGCCCCTAACTACAATCCTGTTCTTCCCAGGAATTCCATTCCTGTGCTCAGGTGCGAAACAAGGCACTGAGCCAGCGGGGTGGATGTGATGTGTGGCACTTGCAAACATGCTGCCCTGAGGGTGGCTATTGTATAGATACCTGCTGCACAGAGCTAAGAGCAAGTGATTGTTTTAAAGCACATTCCTATCCTTTCTCTCCTTCAAAGACCATTGAGACAGGCTGTTAGAGGACTCTAGAAGTAGTTTGTTTTTTCCAAGTGCAAATCAGTGTTTTTGTGAGGGAAGCAAACTAATGCCTGACTCTCAAGAATACAATCTTGAACACATTCATGGGCCCCTGGACATGATCACTGTCTACAGTTGTGTGCCTTCCCCTCCCAATTCAGCCCACTTTGGAACAAACAACAAAAGCTCAGACTCCCACCTGCTGGTCAGCTCTAGGGTCCATATCTGAGCAATGTACTCAAGTCCTTGTTATCTGTTGCAGCGAATGACTGAGAAAAAAGGGGTTGGGGATAGTGTCTGGAGGTGTTGGGAAGGTTCAGCTGGGGCTGTCCCCTGCTGTCTTGTAGTCCAAGGTTTCTGGCCAGGGGTTGCAGACATGGCAGTTGGTTAAATTCAAAGTGTTCATGGCAGTTAGGGAGAGCTGTGGGTGTATTTCTACTAAAGGCTCCAGAGGCTTTCCTGAAAGAATGTCCTATACCTCCCAGGGTCTGAGGTGGTTTCCTTCTTAGGTGCCTGGGTTTTTGCCCTGTCTATTGCCACAAAACCAGAGCCTATAGCTGCTTGTCATTTCTCAATCACCACCTATTCTGCCTATACCTAAGGGGGGAACAAAAGCATTTTTGTAAAATGTAACCAGCATCAAGTATGAATCCCCTGGGTCTGCTTTCAGCCAGGCTGCTAGCTGGAGGGCATATCAACCAGGCTAGTTTGGGGGTGCTGTTAGGGGAAAGTTTATACCATTCCCGGGATGGTCTAGGCAGAAACCTGAAATTTTAAAGTAGGCTCATATAGCTCCAAAGACCTCCTTTTCCTCCTGACCCTTGCCCAGTAAGTCCCCAAGAGAAGTTAGTCCCTCTGAAGGCAGCTGCATTTAATGAGCCAATAGCCTTACCATGCTGTGTGGACCAGGAAGAAACAAAGCGTGGAGTCAGCCTGTCAGCTTGTTGTTCAGTAGCTTCTGTCAAAACGGCACATCACTGTCAGACTGCAAGTAGCCTAGAAAGCTGAATGTGTGACGCTGATCAGCTTCAAGAGTCACATGGGCAGGGCCGGAGTTAGCTGATCAGTAACCCAAAAAAGTAAGATGACTCCAGAGGGCTTAAAGTCCCGAGTAATGAGTCTGCCAGGAATGGGTTCAGGGGCTGTCCATGTTTCATGCAGAATTATCTGCCTCCAAATCCCAGCTGTGGACAGGAATCTGTCTGGCATGTGGTTCTAGACTCAGTGTCAGAAAGTCAGCTCCATTAGCAGCTAATTCCATTTGGTCTCATCAGAAGAGGCCCTTCCCATGGACAGCTGTGTAAGTCATCCAGTTTTCTCAGTCTCTAAGATCTGTATCCTTAGTATACAGACAGGCTTATGTCTGGAATAACCTTGAGGGAGTCCCATTCTGAGATATACTAGAGGCCCTTAGCAGATCAGTATAGAAAGTGCTTTGCTTGTCTCAAACATTTTCTCTGGCCCAGTGAGGTGGAATCCCAGGTTGTCTGGACACGCAGCTCAGCTCCAGGTAGGATAGTGGTGGCTGTGGCCCTGTTAGGGTGATGGTGATGTTTTTACTAAAGAAACAAGACTCATACTTCAATGACATTGTCAAATGACTCAACACTACTATGGATAAGTACTAACACAGCGTGTGCTGCTTCATAGAAGAATCGGTGTTTTCTTCCCATGTTCCTAGCCTCATCCAGCCCTAAAGAGATAAAGGAAGGCTTGTTATCCCATCTCTTCTGCCCAGGTTGGCGACAGATGCCATGTATCCAGCAAACTTCTCTCTCATCCCTTCTTGCTTCAGTTACCAAAGCTTTCTTGGTGACTTCTACATAGATGAAGTGATATGTGGACAAAGAAAATTTTATTTCTTCTTTCCCAAGTTGTATGCCTTCTATTTCCTTACTGTGTTAGTGAGGATTTCCAATGTGGCAAATAGGGTTGGTGAGAAAGGGACACCCTTGCCCTTGTTCCTGATGTTAAGGGGAAAGCATCTACTGTCTCACCACTAAGTATGTTATTATAGAAGCCACCCTCTATTCCTACTTCAAGAGTTCCCATCACGAATGGCTGACTTTGGCCAGGAGTGATGTTCTTTTGTGTTTTTCCAGGAACCAGGCAAAGGTGCTGGCTGCTGAAATTCAGTGCCTCCAGCAGACAAAATCTCAGAGCTTCCATGACCCTCAGTCTCATTTCAACACTGGCTTCCATGACTTTACCGTTTAGTTTGATCTTACTGCCCTAGAGCTTGTGTCTTTTAGGGAATGCTAGGTGGGACTTGGGTTTCTCAGATTCTTCCTGATCCAGCTTAGTAGAAAAAAGTCCATTCAAATACTGTCCTGCAATTGGAGAATAGGTTCTTTATTATGTCAACAGCTTGAGTATTTTCCCATGGGCAACTAACTGTATTCAAGTCAGGCCTGGAGAACAAGAGCAAGGGGGGTGGGGGGGAGAAGGGTCACGTGATCCTCATGCCAATCTATACTCTTCTGTAATGCTTTGACTTAACGTTATCTCCAGATGATTCCCTCTTTCTAATTTAGTTACTAGAGGTATGAGACATGTCTAGAATTGTGGCACATAGGTGGAGGCATCTGGTTTTGGTTTTCTGCAGGTGGATCCCATAAGGGTCTGTAGATCTGTGGCTGTCCTTGAGTGGTCCAGGAACTACTCATCACCCCTGGGGGCCAGGAGTAGCAGTTAGACCCAGGGTACATGTTGCTGCTAGGCTGCTGTGCTGCTTGGAGGCCTTCAGAAGGCAAGGTCAGATCCTGCTTTAAGGCCTTGGGGTCCTGGCTTTGGCTCATATCTAGTTCTTTGCCCACCTTGATAGCCTTTTAAATTGATGCCTCTGAATGGGTGTGTGGGTTGTACCCTTTGCCATTCTGAAGAGCCCTTATCATGGTCTTGAGTGTAGGGCCATTGGGAGGTGGTATAGGATTTTCCATGTATGTAGAGCTCCTTCCTATTCAGCTTGGTCCAGATCCCATTGTTAAACTTGGGAGTCTCTGGATCTAAGATAAGGATACTTTCATGAGTTACCTTCGTGAGTTCTTGATACTCATTTTGTGTACTGCTTGTTGACATTCTAAGTCTTAGATAGAATGAATGACTCTAGGTATGACTGGAACATCCTGCCTGTCGTGTTTCATAAGAAAGAGGCTCCAGTGATGTTATGAACACCGCTGACTTTTTGGGAAAAGACATCCAGCTGTGGCTTCCTTAGGTCCTCTTTGAACAGGATGAAGCTTTGTTTCTGCAACATAAACTGCTGAGGGGTGTAGGACAGCATGGTTTCAGGGGAGCAAGGGACATAAACTGAAGAGTCATTTATTCCCCGCTGGTCACAAGAACAGACCTTGTAACCAGGTAAATTGGGTACAGACCACTGATCTATGCATTTTAATAAAGGGGTGTAGGCAAGTTTAGGATATGTCCAAGGCATTTCACACTTGTGGATCATTAGCTATACCCTTCCCTTGGCCATGGCATTGGCCAAGGTCAGTATCATAGTTTCTGGCAAGCTTGGAATAAGACAATCACTGACCAGTTGCAAGTTAACCATATCCCTATATATCTTTCAGTCAAAATTGAGGGCCACTTAGGTGGTGGCACAACAGGAACCAAGAATAAGTTGCTGCCTGTGTCCCATTAGAGGCATCCCAAAATGGGGCCTATGTAAGGTCATAGTTGAGGGGCCTCTCTCTCATAATCTTCCCCTCAATGTCAAGCTTGTATCAGTCTGTTCAGGTTTCTGTAACAAAATACCATAGAGTAGATGTCCTAAAACACAACTTCTCACAGTCCTGGTGGCTAGAGAGGTCCAAAATTGAGGCTCATTTCCAGGCTTGTTAGACAGCTGTTCTCTCACTGCATCCTCATGGCCTGAGACAAACAAGCTCTCTGGGGCCCCTTCTTGTAAGGGCTCCTAAATCCCATTGTTAGAGTTCTACCCTCATAACCTAACTACTTCCCAAAGTCCTCATCTCCAAATACAGAAAGGATGAGGCTTTCAACATATGAATTCCAGGGACACAAACATTCTATACCTCCCTTGGTCAGGTGGACTTTTCCACAACACCAGGCAATGTTGCCTTGTTAAGTGCCTTCTCCAACACTTTAAAGAGTGAACATTGATCTGGGAACAGCATCAAGACTTTGTCTTTTGAAGGACCATTGCTGGTGTCTGGTCCTGGGAGCCCCAGAAGTCTGGGCAGTACCTTAGTCCTGAGGAGGGGCAGCCCTGTATCAATGTGAGATGATCATAAAGGGTAGAGACACTTCAAGTGGAGCTAAAGAGAGACTTACTTGGCAGGCAGTAGTACTTATCAGGGGTGGTAATAGTACTAGCTGGTGCTCAGTAGTAGGAGATACTACTCCTACTACTGAGGTATTGGGAAAAGACAGGTTATGCCTGATACCAGAGCATGCCTCATACTTTGGAAATGAGTCTGACTAAAATAGACCCAGCGGGAATGGATGGTGAGCAGACCTCTCGCTGCCCTTACATGTCCTAGCACCTAAGGAGCTCTGAGTTTCTGTGGTTTAGTGGGGCAGGTGAGGAGTAGCATGTTTTCAAATGGAAAAATACAATAACATGCCCTCTTAGCCCCTGTGTAATCTTTTGAGGAGTAATGGGATCACAAACCAAACTCAGAATATCTGTGCAGACTAGGTGGGCAATAAGAGATCGTATATTCCTTACACTGGTATTTGAGGCATATCCTCAACTGGCCCAAAGTGTCTGCAAAGCACAATGATAGCACATTAAGAACATGTAAATTGAGGCAAGCAGGTATCTTTCTTGGATAGTTGTGGCTTTAAGTGTTATTTCTCTGGTTATATTGATGGACTCTCCCATGTCACATTAAATATTTCCGGGGTCCCACTTACAAAGTGAGAGAGACTCAATAACTTGGCAAGGCCAAAGTTGTCTAGGAGCTCCATCCCTTGCAATGGACCTGTGTGGAGATCCTGTGATGCAATAATTCCAAAGGATGCAGTATATTCCTTGGTCCCTGGAACTCCCCAGAAATATTGAGTGTAGCATGCAGAGTGTTTATTAGGGAGTGTCCTTAGGACCCACACCTGTATGAGAAAGGGGTGAAATAGACTAGGCAGAACTTTTGAGCTATGATGCAAGTCTGATAGCCTCAGCTGACCCCATGGGGGACCTCTGAGTTGTGGTGTGTTGGGCTGAAACTGGGTCCTGATAGTCCCATCTCAATTACAGGGTGTGGGCTGTTTCTGGAAAGGCACGATCGACGGTGATGTGGCTATCTGTAGCTGAGGCCATCCCTGTTGGCCGACAGCATTTCTACATCTGGGGAGAAAAGTCATTCCTTGAATCCTTAAAGGGGGAATCTGGATGGTACATCTTCTATGGTCTGTTCCTTGGGCTGTGTTGGGTCTACATCACATTCAAGAAACAGTTCCAAGATTTGGATGAGTCCCTCTGCCTGAGGGAGATCTCGAGAGTGTTGGTGAGATAATCCATCTGTTCTAGTTGGTCTCAGGGTTGTCACCTGTAATCACTGTCTCTTGATGGTGACTCCTCTCTGTTCACCACCTCCACCATCCTGTCTTGACACCCATCCCCTTGGCTAGCACTTCTGTTGATCTGGTTGACTGACTTGGTGGGATAATTTAGACTTTTATCCCTGGGAAGTCTGCATCCCGGTTCACCACGCCCTTCTTGGGCTGGCGTTGCTTGCTGCCATATTAACTTACCATCACAGAAAAGGAGTTCCAAGAAGTGTCCACATGGGTCACCTGTGCAGCAAACATTCCTCCCTCTGTCACAGATGGGCTCTTAACCCTAGATTCTCCTGATCAGAGTCAAATACCTATGATAGTGTGGGTGACTCTACTTCTTGCCTGATGTCTGTTCCTTGGACACAACGAACCCAAAATGTTCCTGGAAGTATTCTCCCTTTGGGCTCCATAAAGTTAGAACTCTTGATCCTGAAGTTATGTGGATACAAAGTGCACATTCGAATGGGCCATTGGGAGGGATGGCAAGCAGACTACTTCAATCTTGCCCCTTGGTACCACATATTCTGACAAAGTGACACAGTACCATATAGAAGTACTTGAGTCAAAATACACATCCTGTAGGATGGTGTCCCATCCTTTAGAGTATCTCTGAATGCCTGCCTGCCACGAGCACAGTTGAGACCACTTTAAAGCTCTACTGGGCCAGCAGCAGATTGGCATATGTGATAATCAGTGGATTCCATGATGTATAGGCCATGCCTGCACTTGACTCACTGATATGGATGTCCTGGTCTGATATGGTGATCTGTGGGACACCAAGTATGTGGATTAAATATGTTAAGATTTCAAATGGTGGTGCTAGCTAAGCACTTGAAGGTGGGAAATTGATTTACTGGGAATGTGTCTTCCTGTTAGAACCAGACACTGAGTCCTTCCAAGATGACAGGACTGCACTGTAGTCTACTTGTTACCAAGTGGCTAGTTGGCCATCATGAGGAATGGTGCTATACCAGAGCTCAGCACTGATAGTTCTTGCTGGCCAGTTAGATATTCAGAGCTAGTAGTAGCTAGATTGGCCTTGGCGAGTGGGAATCCTTACAGCTGTGGCCATGCACAGCCCCCATCTGACCATGGTGTCCTCAACCACACGTGTGCTGTTGGCATGATGGACACATGAACAGAGGGTGGATATCGCCTGGAAAATTCAGTTTATCTACCTAGTTGTTGAGTATCTTTCCTGTGGTAGATGTTCTCTGGGCCTTAATATGTGATACAACGATTTTCCCACTCTGCCTGTAGTGAAAACTGTGGTGCTTGGCAGTGAAGGAATAATGACTGGAAAACAGTGTTCAGAGAGAAGGGGAGAGACCATAGTCTGAAGGACAAAATGGCCTCCTCAGTTCTTTCCTGTATTTAACAAGGATATGTGCAGAAGGTCAGGGAGTACATGAGAATGGAGAAACTCAAGCAAGTATAACTCTTTGCAAATAAGAAACAAGATGTGCAGATACCAGCTAAAAATTTTTAGAACAAAACTTAGCTAGAGGACAAAGGTCTGGGCCATTTGCTAACTTTAACGACATCTGTGCATGTCAGCTGTTTTCAGCTGACCTTTGCAACAACAAACAAGCAGCTTTGGGTAGGCATTTCGCCTGTCCCTTCATTCACTCTGCTCACATGCTTTCCATCCATCCTTTCTTCTGGGCCCAGCCCCCACATGTCCCCCTTGTTTTTGCCTATTTAAAATCAGAAATGGAATGTGAGTAGGAGAAAACAGATATAAGCTTCAGTCAGCATTTTTTCATGATGGCATAGGGAGGTTATCAACTGGTGGATCCATGGTCCTAGAAAGAAAAGGCAAAGTGACAAGACCAAGCATGATAATAAACCACATATGTAAGTTGAAGCCTGAAAACCAATTATCAGGATTTATCCAGGAAAAAAATCCTTCTGTAGATTCTGAAGATATGACACTTGGGTTTCCTTTTGAATGATAATTCTTTGCAATTCAGAAGCCAAGTCAGTAACACGCTTTTCCAAAGAGACGTTGAGAACACCATGTAGATGTAGCTTTATTTCCAATAATGTTGAGACTGATTGCAAGGTAATGGAGTTACACAAAGATGGGAGTGTTCCCAGTCACATTGCAATGTTAGAGGCAAAGTTTGCTGTTGGTTGCCTAACCACTCTACTGCTGCCTCCACAGTGCTTGGAGGTGTGTGAGAACATCTTTGTCAATGGCGGTTCAGTGAAAAATTTCTTCAGTGACATTAGTCATTACTTCATTAACAACTTTAGCTGTATGGATAGAAGCTTCTAAAGAGACTGAATGGTCTCTTTAGAATTGTGACAGTGGCTGTAATCACAATAGCTGAAATGAGGAAGACAATTAAGGTAAACTGTGGGGAGTGAGAAGCTTTCTAAAGGCCTTTCTAAAGGTGTAAATGGCAGAAGAATCCCGTCAGGGTTGGCTAAGATTAACTGGAAACCATATTTAAGCCTACTGTCTTAATGTGGCAGTACATAGGTCAAATTAAGGGTTGTCACATTGTGGTAGGAGACACAAATTTACATACCAGGCCAGAGGGGTAATGTTAATGGTATAATACAAACTGGTTGCTGTCAAAATGGGCAACTGTTGACCAACTATGAACACGCATGGGTGAGTAGTACAAATCTCAACTTAGTTAAGTAGCATTGTGAGTAAGGCTAAGAATATAATTAGTATCTGGAGTGGAATTAAGTACCATGGGAGATACTTTGCTCAAAAAAGAAAGGAGACCTAACTGCCAAGCTTGAGATGATGGGTGGCTGGTGTGGTTGTCAGTTGGCCTGAGGATGGGCCCTGACAACCCCTCTCCTGTTGAGGAAACTGAATAGACCAGATATTGTAGGAAAGATGGTAGTGATTGCTTATTAAATGACCGTGTGGCCCCCAGTCCTCCAATGAGCTATTTAGATCAGTAAGGAACATTATTCTGGGCTGCTCTATTTAGCAAGGAGCCCACTGGGCTGAATGCCAAACATGTTTCCAGTCTGTCTGGAGTGCAGATGGGGGAAGTCAGGATTAGAATTAAGTAGGTGAGTAGCACTGAGGGACACAGATACTGCCTGAATGAATGTTTAATTGCCTTTGTGTTGGTAGTCTTTGGTTGATAAGATACTTCCGGGTGGTCATAGGAATGCACCATGTTGTATTGTGTAAGTTTGTAACACAAGAGGATTAGAGGAATAATAAAGTACTCTGTGATATTAAGCCAGTCTGTTCCATTTCTCTTCCAGGAATGTGGAGGCAACCATACTCCTACAGTTCATGTTGAGTCACTGGTAGTCAGGGGGGATCTCTAAGTCCCCACCATGTTAGGGGCTTAAACAAGGCAGGTTTAAGACATGAGCTCAGTAAACTGGCTGTACAGCCTCAGAGAAATAAAAGGACAAAAAGGCTGCAAAGGAGCCCTCGGGGCACCTGGCTGCTATTTACGGGCAATAGCCAAATACACCAGAAAGTGTTCCCTGGGGTAGGAAGAGCCCCCAGTTGTGTCGTCATAGCTGAGGGCCTGTGTCTTCAGTTGTTTCGATTGACCCCACGTGATCCCTGGCACCGTTAGGGTTTTACGTGTCTGTCGCAGTGGGGTCCCTGTTAGCGGTGGCTGCAGGGAACGATGTTTCATTTGTGGTATTGGATTGTCAGGTTGATTCTTCCAGCTCAAGATGTAGGTGAACCCATCTGGACGGGAACCACTTGGGGCCTGTAGAAGTTTGAACACAAACATATCCTCTTCCCCACGTTAACACACTAAAAGGCCATCCTAGGTTCCTGTGGAGTTCCATCGCTGCATCCACACTTTCTGTCGGGGCTCACTGGCTGGGATCCAGAAAGGGAGGTGTAATGACAGAGGACTGCGGTGGAGGGCGGCTGGAGACTGGATAAAGTTCAAAAAAAAAAAAGAAAAAAAAAAAACTTAAGCGCGCATAACACTTTTGCTACTCTTTGCTATGGGGGTGGGGGCAGATTACTTCCTATTTTTTCCTAAACTTTTAATGTCCAGTTGCTCAATGATTGCTTGTCCTGTGGGGTTATGTGGAATGCTAGTGATGTGGGGAATGTTCCAGTCCTGTAAAATAGTCTGAAAGGGAACTGCAGTGTAACAGGGTCCATTATCAGTCTTTACAGTATGAGGAAGCCCTAGATAAGCGATGGAATTTAACAGATGAGTTGGGTGCTCACCCAATAATGGAGTGGCAGGGATCATTCCTCAGTGTCAACAGTTACATGTAGATATCAAAGGTGCTCGAAGGCAGAAAAATGAGTAACATCCATTTGCAGGAGTGAGAGTTAGGAGTTAAGCTGCCAGAGTTAACCCCAGGTGATAGAGGCCCACCTTGTAAGGCCTGACAAGCTGAGCAGGCATGTGTTATGTGAAGAGCTTATTTCTGGGTAATGGGAAACTGTTGAGTAAGTATTTGCGTGTTTTGGTGAAAGAACTGATGGGATGTTACAGCACTTCTAAAGGCATTAGTGAAATGTGCATGGCAGGAAATAAGACGATCAACAGCATTGTTTCCTCCTGTTTGAGTTCCAGGCAAAGGGGTAGGAGCAATGGATGTGAGAAATCAAGAGGGGGGTGTCACTGGATATCTAATAAGTGCTATAGAACAAGGAATTGTTGAAGTTTGATTGGTATATCCTTAATGATAGCATTTTCAATATGGAGAATGGCATAGAAAACATAATGGAGTCAGTCAGGTTTAGGGATTCTAGTGGAAATGTTTTCAAAACTAACATATGACCCCT
Source organism: Lepilemur ruficaudatus (assembly GCA_963574885.1). NCBI lineage: Eukaryota > Metazoa > Chordata > Mammalia > Primates > Lepilemuridae > Lepilemur > Lepilemur ruficaudatus. The sequence goes on along the minus strand of CAUYRT010033350.1, from coordinate 11,397 downwards.
AATCTTGCTTGTTGAGTAGAGGAAAAACTGGAGGTGGACAAATATTTCCAATCACTGTCTTTCCATGCAAGTCCTGCTTTAGATGATCGTCCTGAGCCATCTACAAATACTGTCCGGGTGGCAGGAAGAGGTGTGTAAGGGAGAGTTTTATAAGCGGGTTGTATAGGAAGTAAGGAGATAGTAGAGGGAAGCTTGTCGGAGGTGTAGTAGAAGGAAAGAGAACCTACATAACTTGCAAGGTCTGATTGCCAAAGTAAAGAACTACGCAAAGTCTCTTTGAAACAGTTTTTAGGAATAGGGAGATATATAGTGTGTGGATCCTAATCCAAGTGATTGTGTATGGCAGCATCCCTTAACAATCAACGATGCAAAGAGAATCAGAAGAGGAGAAAAGGTTTTGGAGGGTGTGCGAGGTAGAAACAACCATTCCAAAGGAGAAATGTGAGGTGTTAATTGGCCTATAAGCAGTTGGAGATGGGAGTGTTTGAAGATAAAGGGTTTGTCTGGGTCCATTCATGACAGTTGACAATAATTAAGGGCTTTATTTATAGTGTGGAATTCCTGTAATGCCAGAGATGTTAGTGAATGAGGCGAAGATGGATCTGGATTGCCCTTTAATGTATTAGTAAGATGATGATGTATCTGTTGACGAATTCTTAAAGTGGGACATATCCAATTCACACATCCCAAAAGTTGTTGTAATGAATGTGTTGGGGTAGAAGGCAAGGTGATGTCTATTTGTTTGGGTTGCAGTGAATGTGAAAAAAGGTAACCAAGGTAGCGCCAGGGTTGGGTAAGTTGTATTTTGTTTGGGGCAATTTGCAGCCCATGGCTGTATGTTTGTACGTGGGCAAATAATAATTCTGCTTCAGTAGGAGCTAATGTCATCCATACAGTGATAGATGACAGCAGATGGAAATTGGAGTCGGGAGGGAAGCAAGCCTTGATGGACATAATATTGACAAGTAGTGGGACTACTTAACATTCCTCATGGAAAGTCTTTCCAGTGATACCTGTCAACTGAATGGGCATTATAAGTGGGAACAGAAAAATGCAAATCTGTCCTGGTCTTGTTTTGCTAGAGAAATTGTGAAAAAACAATCTTTTAAATCGATTAAAATCAAAGGTCAATCTCTTGGAATTAACGGCAGCTGGGGAAGACCGGGTTGTAGAGGTCCCATTGGGACTACAATAGCATCAGGAGCTCTTAGGTCCTGTAGTAAATGCCACTTGCTGTTTTTGGGTATGACAATCACAGTATTCCATAGACTCAGGGAAGGTTCTGTGTGTCCTGCTTTAAGTTGGTCCTGGACAAGAGGTTTTAAATGTTTTAATTTATCCTGCTTAATGGGCCACTGCTCTATCCAGATGGGTGAATTAGTAGTCCACTGTAAATGTGTGAGTTGTATGGGATGTACCTGAGCCGTGGCTCCTAATGAAAAGGCCGAGTGGTGGTAAGAAACAGATTCCATTGTTCTGGCAAATCTCTTCCCCATAAAGAGTACAGTAGGGGAAGGATGAGGGGTTAGAATGTATGGCCTCTTGTTGGTCAGGGCCTATACATTGAAGAAGATGGGTACTTGGTCTCAGAGGCTGAGACACCACCCACTCTGCTCACTAAGAGGGGATTCCTGAGAAGGCCAAGGTTGGCGGGGGGAGGGTCACTGGGCAGATGATACAATGGAGAAATCTGCCCCAGTATCAACTAGGCCCTCAAAAGGCCTTCCCTGGATGATGTGTAAAGTAGGAATAGTTGAGCAATTCCCATCTTGGGGGATTATTTGTAGACCAATGGCATGAACCATAATTTTGATTCCTCCTAAATAGAATCAATGACCCCACGTAGGACCTGAACTCTCCGGGTGGTGGAACTGGATTGTCCTAACAATAGTCCACCACTCCGGAGGAATGGGCCCATTGGTATTAGCATAGAGCAAGTACACCTTATCGGGATTGGTAAGAGTATAACTTTCTGATGTGGGCAAATCTAATCTGGCACTGCTGGGGTGGCAGTGACCAAGTCTGCAATGGTTCATGTGTGTCCACTCATCAGGTGCATCATTCAGGGTCCCTGAGCCACAGCCTGAAAGGCCTGGGCCAGGAAGGCTGGAGGTCCCCAAGAACTTGTCAAGGTGCTGGGGTGTGCACCCCTCTGGGAGTTTCCCAAAAGAGGATTGCCATTTTTATCAAACCTTGATTTACATTGATTGGCCCAATGGAAGCCTCTGTTACATCAAGGACATGGTTTAGAAGGAAGGCCTCTGTAGTTGGTATGTTAGGACTTTTGGCCCGTTGTTTGTATTCTTTAGCAAAATGTCCGTTTCTACCACATTTAAAGCACATGTTCTGTGTTTTTTGCATTTGCAACTGCTGCAAATGTCTGTGCCTGATGTTAAAGTGGTCCCAATGTTTTGACAAGCTTCAATGTATTCACCCACATCTTGAGTTTTAGCTTTTATACCAGCCAATATTTGCTGACAATCAGCATTGGCATTTTCACAGGCCACTTGGAATAGGACCACCAGCGAGCTGCTGGATATGTTACCTGTCCTCCAATGCTCAGCTGCAGTCTGTCAATAAATTCAGTATAGGGCTCGGTAGAATGCTGTCAAATGGCAGTGAAAGAGCCCGTACCTGTCATCAGGCACCCTTTTCCAGGCCTGTACGGAAATGTTCAATTTCAATTTGAGAATTGAATGTTCAATTTGAGAACACTGAATAAACAACCACTGGTCCTGACGTGCCTGTTGATCAGATGCGGTATATTGGCCTTCCCCTGAAAGCATTTCTACTCCAATAGGGATTAGGTTTCCCAGGTTTTCCGTAGCTTATGTCATGTGAGCCTCCTTATATTCTAACAAAAACACTACACTGGGCTGGGGTGACTAATGCCTTAACACGATGGTTTTCCAGTCTCGGGGTCATCATGTACCTGTCTGCTAGGGCCTGAAGTATGCCAATGGTAAAAGGACTTTGGAGACCATAATCTTTAACACTTCTTATTCTTACAGACCTGGAAAATGGAGTGCATCATGGTGCATATGACCACCATGCTGTCTAGCGACAGCCAGAAAAATGTCGGTCTCTTATTGAGTTTGGCCCTTTCTCATGGGCAATGTTGAAAAGCAGATGGTTTACCAAGGGGAGGAATAGAGATCCCCTTTGAGAGGAGGAGAGGAGGTAGCTCCTGCTTTTGAACCGCAGAAGGCAATGGTAGAGAGAATGGCTCAGGATTCGGGAATTTTATGGCAGGAGATGCTTGTTCCCTTACGACAGGGATGCCAGCTCCTCTGGCAGTGCAGACAGCGGAGGAGGAAGAGGTTCCCAACAGATTAGAAATCCTTAGGAACATGTAAGGGAATCGGTGCTGTTCAAACCAGGTTCCATGTGGTGAGCACAGCAAGGGGCACTGGAATCCCCTGCCTGGATTTTTTCTTAAAAACCTTCCCTACTTGTTCCTACAGCTGTAAATTTAACATGCTGTCATCTGGGAATGAAGGACAATGTTGGGTTACTGCACATTAAAGTTGTTGTACAGCTTTGTGTTTGACAGAACTCTGGGCAGCTTTTAAGAGCTGCTGCAAAGTGCGCAGATATTCGCTGATCTGTCATCAACTCTTGCTCCATGTTAGAAATCCCCTTTTGAACTGTGCACATCGGTCCCAAAGCAGTGGGCAGGACTGTCCATTACCAGGATGATTCCCCTTGTATTCTGGATGACGAAAGCAACCATTGCATGTGTGGATCCCTGAATCATGTCAGGGTCACCACTTGGAGTGGCTGCTTTTCTCTCCAGTGCTTGGTAGTGAAGGAATAATTACTCGAAACCGTGTTTAAAGCGAAGGGTAGAGACCAAAGTCTGGAGGAGAAAATGGTCTCAGTTAAGTTCTTTCCCATATTTATTACCAAGGATATATGCAGAAGGTTCAGGTAATGCACAAGAATGGGGAAACTCGTTTCTTACCAGCAAAGAGTTATACTTAGGATGTGCAGATATCAGCTAATAATTCTTAGAATAAAACTTAGCTGGAGGATAAAGGTCTGGACCATTTGCTAACTGTTTTAATGACATCTGTACGTGTCAGCTGTTTTCAGCTGACCTTTACACACAGCAAACAAGCAGCTTCAGGTAGGTGTTTTTGCCTGTCTGTTCACTCAGCTTGCAATCTTTCCATCCATCCTTCTAGGCCAACCCCCACATGTGCTGACTCCCCTATGTCCAGTCTTCTCTTTCACATCCCTGCCCAGCTGGCGAGGCCACTTGCCACTGTGAATGCATATTCTAACCTTGGGCCACATCTCTTCCCATGAAGTAGGTGGCCCAAGAGCATTGCAGAGGTGTGGCTCATTGGGAAAACTTTTTCTTATTGTAGTCTTTCAAGGCCACCCATGACAAAAGTTCTGGAAGGGCAGTCCCCCCTTTTGGCTTGTACCCATTTGTAAACCTAGCTCCTTTCTCCTCCTCTAGCCACCTCTAATGGATCCAATGTCTGGCTGTGGGGTCAGTTAAGTGGAGGGCCTGGTACAACAGCACACCATGGGGTGAAGCTATGTGTCCTGTCCTGCTAATGCTTGGCCCCATGTGGACAACTTCGAAAGCATACTGGATCATTGCTGGACCTATTCAACCTTATGCCAAGGTGGGGCTGATGGAACCCAGCTAATGATGGGAAGTTAGAACCTCAAGGGACCATGTAGCCACATGGATAAGCATTCCCCCTCTACCAGGGCCCAGTTGCATTCTAGGAGTTGTTTGTATAGAAGGTAATTCTCTGCTACAAGTAACTTGGCCATGTGACATAAACCCTAGAAACTTGTGTTGTAGTTTTTCTTACTGGGACATTTCAGTACCTACAGGGCATTTTTTCTACCACTGTGATTACCCTAATGCCATACTTTGGATTGTAACGGCATGACTCATACCCACATGGATTAGGTCACTGGATATGCACTATCCCCAGAAGGAGTGGCTGTGGGCAGAATGGTTCTTTGCAGCAAGGACAATATTTGAAGGGCTGAAGACTGTGGGGATAGCACTCCTGGCAGCTGGGGGCACCAAGGCCTTCCTTGGGGTGGGGGTCTGGGTGATGCTTCTTAGTGCCACCAGCCATGAATAGGACTTGCCATACCACTGCTCTCTGTATTGTATATCCTCTGTGCTCTTGCCGATCTTATGCTAGCTTTTTTCTTGCTACGATTAGCTTTTACAACTGAAAACGCCAATGACAACTCGCACCAGCAGTGATGGAACCCCAGGGGATTGATGTTTGCCTGTAAATGTTCAGACTTCTGGTCATCTTGTTCTGGAGGAGAAGATATTTAACTTTTTTTTTTTTCTAGTGCTTTTGAAAAAGGACTGCTTTTCCTAGAGACTTTTTACCACTTTTAAATCTGTGGTATTAATTTTGATGATCTGCACAAAGGGGCATGAGCATTAGGAGCCTCAGTAGAGAGAACATGATGAATCCTTGGATCATGGGCAATGTAACTAAAAGGGGGTAGTCTATACACCCTGGGGCAGTATCTCCAAACACAGTAGACAAGTGTACCCTCAGCCAGGAGGCAAGTAGCTTAGAACACAATCTTTCATAGCTGCCAGACGTTTACACCCATGTCTATGGGAGCTTTGGGGGCTACTTGGTGTAAAATACATGACACTTTTACTATTGTATGTGTTTCTCTTGTTATCACTCAATTGCCAAATGGTGCCCTTTGTGCCAGCTTCTCTAAGAGCCAGACCTTTTAAAGAATGACTGTCTAAATCATATGTTAGTGTGGACTATGCCATGATCTGCCCAGCCACTTAAGTATTAGCATACTTCAGATGGATCTAAGCATTCTGGTGACAGTTTATCACCCTTGGCCTGTTTAATAGCTGCTCCTGATGTCTGTCTGCCTCACGTTCTCTGAGGCCACCCTTACTCACTCTAGAAGCCTATAGTAGTGCAGTAGCATAAGATAACTTTGAAACTTGACGTCTTAAATAACAAAAGTTAAGGCATTTTATGTTCAAATTATTGTGACAGCATGACTTTCATTTAGCTTCATCTCTTCCTGTTGTATATTGGTTTTGGAGGAAATATTGGGAAGATATGGACCTAGGCAGCTGCCATCGTCTTTCAGCTACCCCCTTGAATGCCCTTTAAAAGCTGTTTTCTAATATAAATACAGAATAAAACTTTATCTGTGATATGAAAATGTTCTCAAATCAGAAAGACACAGGTCATCTGATCCATCTCACTAGGATGTTTCCCTTGGTAATTTTTGGTAACATCTTTCTTCACCTTCAAATGAGGCCACTTCCCAGGTTTCATAATCGTCTGAGAATTTGGTCCAGCCAACAATCTGCCTGAGGGCCAGGGGGCTGTCTATGGTGGCTTCCTGTTAGCATGAGTGGACAGTCAAGGCCTTGTCTAGACTCTTAAGATGTGGCCTCTCTATAGCCATACTTCTTCTGAAAGAATGACTTTAATGCTTCAAAGCCCAAGATTCATCCAATTTTTCAAATCAAATAGTAGATTCTTTCTCTTTAGAAGTTCTTAGACATTTCCAGCACATTTGAGATCTCTTGACTGCTATGTAGTATGGGGTCCACCATTGGGACTAGAAATTGAATTTCTCTTTGGCTTATGACTTGCAGTCTCTAGACCTGCTGATTTCCCTAAGGCTCCCTGATGGTGCCAAATGACTTAGGTTCCCAAAGGAGTTAAATGTCAGCCAAGACTGGGTCTATTGAGACTAGGCTGATGATAGCTCTTATCCACCTTTTCCATGTGGATCATGAGTTCCTTCACCTTTCCCAAACAACTTGGGGACCCTCCCATATTCTTTGTGTCCTGGAACGGTCTCTAACTGACTAATCCGTGGTCAACCCCTCCCTACCTTAACATATGGGGAGCATTGATATGGGAGCATCGGGCACAGTATACCCCCTCCCAAAGACTCTTGTCCTCTATTCATGAGTGAGAAGACAGGATAGAGTAGGAAGAAGAACCTAAGGCCTGAGAGTGATGATGCAATGATGTCTGTCTCTGAGGAGGCAGTGTAGGGAAGGAAGAGCCCCTTCTCACTGTTCAGGTTGGACATACCACAGATGGTCCTTACCTCTTCCTAAGTTCTCATCAGTTGAGATTGCCTGGAAGTTTTGACCTGGGGAGCTCTTGTGACCATTCTTTTTCACTTTTTGTAGTGGTACAAGAAGTGAACAGCACTGTTGGGCAAAGGTCCTGTTCTTTAGTCACCAGAAGATCAAGTAAGGCATTTCCCCAAGTCATACCTCTAGCACAGAGGCCAGTACCTGCCATATAACTTCCATGGTGCAATTGCCCATCTCTATTTGTCTCTTCCCCAAGTGGAGAGGCTCCTCTTTGAGGTGGTTTCATTGGAAAGATGACTTCTTGAGGTCTCTTTGGAATAAAGACCCCCTTACTAAGATGGGGGTCTTACATCAGCTTACATTGAAGTTTCACAATTCAAACTAAGCATAAGCAGTGGACACTTCAGAGGTCAGGAATTGACTGCTTGTTTTCCAGTCCTTGTTGACTCTTAAACATACTCAATGGTCTTGATCTTTGAGGTCCTGTCTTAAAGTAAATATGAACTATGGAAAGCCATGTGTCCTGAATAATGAGGGTTCACTGATCTTTGACCTAGATCATTCTGACAATATGGGGAGATGGAGTCTTTCAGAGTATGCCCTGTCATTTTTGTAAAGTTCTTTTTTTTTTTTTTTTTTTTTTGAGAAAGAGTCTCACTCTGTTGCCCAGGCTGTAGAGTGCCATGGCATCAGCCTATCTCACAGCAACCTCAAACTCCTGGGCTCAAGTGATCCTTCTGCCTCAGCCTCCCGAGTAGCTGGGACTACAGGCATGTGCCACCACGCCCGGCTAATTTTTTACATGTATTTTTAGTTGGCCAATTAATTTCTTTCTATTTATAGTAGAGACGGGGTCTCGCTCTTGCTCAGGCTGGTCTCGAACTCCTGACCTTGAGCTATCCACCCGCCTTGGCCTCCCAGAGTGCTAGGATTACAGGCTTGAGCCACCGCGCCCGGCTACTTTTCTATATTTTCAAAAGTTACTATAATAAACTAGTTACCTTTGTCATCAGAAAAAATATTTTTTAGTGCTTTGAATAGTATAACAATACTATTTTTATAAAAATAATAACTAACCTTTATTGACTGCTTACTATTATATAAGCCAGTGATTGGCTAAGTGCTGTATTTACATTCCCATTTAATGACCATCACAATCCTATGATCATCAGCCCCCTTTCCTGGATGCAAAACTGAGTCTGCGAGAGATTAAGTAACTTGCCCAAGGTCACAGAGTTGCCAGGCAGCTGGGAAAGCCTTTGTTTTGACACCACTTTCTCCAAGAAACTTTCCCCACCTCAGTTCCCTTCCGGTTCTGGTGGTCTGGGATTCCACTCTCAGGTTGCCTAACCCCCACTTCCCAGCGCCTTCTCCTCTGCCCTTCCAGACACTTCGCCAGCTCCTCTGTGGGAACACACCTTACATTCTGCCTCTGGAAATGACTGTTCACCAACTGTCACCCTGTTGGAAGGGGAGGCAGGGGACTTGTCCACTTGATCTCTGGCTCAGGGCACAGCACACAGTAGCCCACGGTGGCTGTTGCTGAATTGAACTGTGGGCCGAGGCCCTTTGGAATGGCCGACACCTGCTGTTTAGGTTTATGGCAATGCGAAGCCCATTGTTTAGAGAACATGGCTATTTCCACTTATCCTAAATTGATAGAAATGATTTCTGTTACAAGAATCAGCCCAGCACTGGGCAGCTTGCAGTCTGCCTGGGAGCCCAGCATTGCACAAAACGTACCCTGAGAATTGCAGATCTGAGGGCCCAGATGATGTGGTGTGGACTCAAAGGGGAGCACAGAGGGTGCAGAGAGGACAGTGAGGGGATAGGCGGAAGATTCAGAGACCCTGACCAAGCTGACTTGGGTACGACCCCTTGACTCTGCCCTCTGCCTCAGTCAAGCCCTGCGGATTCAGCCTCCTAAAGAGTTTTGTCCTTTGCCCTCCACCCCTTCACCATTAGAGGCTCATTGTCATTGTAACTAACCCCCCAAAGCTGTGTCTGCTACCAACTGCAGGGAGGGCCCAACTCCTGTCTCCTTCCTGCCTATCCATACTGCCCTTTGCATTAGGGTTCTGCTCTTGCCTTGGGCACTTTCATTGGCTAATCTGCATTATCCTGAGGATAAAGCTCAGTGTCCTTAGGGGGTTTACAAGCAGTGTGAAAATTTACCTGTTGAGTAAAATACAGACTAGGCATGTGCTTAAGGCACCAGCAAATGATTATTTACCTTAAGAATTTATTGATGCTGAAAAACTTTTTTGAAGTGATCACTTCAAAATGTGATTTTGTTGGGCAGTATACACTTGTTGGAGGTTTAATCTTGAATCCACATGGGGGACATCATAATCACTTGGTGCCCAGAGCCCTCATCTAGCCCCTTGTAAGGCCTTTTGTGGTCTGTCACTTGCCAGCCCCTTCAGCCCTGGCTGTTTGTCACCTGGGCTCTCCTGGATCCACTGAACAGCTAACCTGCACTCGCCCACCTGCCCCAGCCCAGCTCCACTGCTGTGAGACCTGGGGGAAGTCTCTTAATCTTTGTGTGCCTCAGTTCCTCACCTGGTAAGAAGAGAGGGTTCCAATGGCACGTATCCTGTAACAATCTGTGAGCAGTACAGAAGTGACACAGGACACACACACTCAGAACCTGCCTGGCTCCTGGTAAGTGCTAATTGTTACCTGCCATTGTTAGGCTCTCTTGAATCTCAGTGCCTTGACACAAGCTATTCCCTCTGCCTGGAACACTTTCCTCCCACTGACCTTTCCTGTCCTTCCAGACCAATTCCATCCAGCTTTACAAGCTCAGTATAGGTGCCACTTCCTCCCACACCATAAATGAATAAATGAGGTGAGAGAGCAGCTAGGGAAGAGCAAGGTGTGCAGAAAGGGGGGCTGAGTCAATAAAGTTGTTTCCGTGAGGATCCTTCTCTTACAAGCCTTGCACAGGGGCCGCGACAATTATAAAGATGAGTCAAGGTAGCTGGTGAAGGGCCCCCAAACTCCTCGGCCAGGCTGGGGGCGGATGCGCGTCAATTCCGCGCGGCTGGGTTGACACCCGGGATCGCAGGGCGCACAGCTAGCACTGGCGGGGACGGCCGCCGGGGGAGCTCCCGGAGAGCACGCGGGAGGCGGGCGGGTGGTCGCACCAGGAGGAGCCCTTGAGCAGGTGTCGGGGAAGGAGGACCTGCAGCAGCGCACACAAGGGGACTTCGGGAAAGGCGCCAGGAGATGGCGAGGCGCTGCGGTGGCCGGAAACTCGGGCTCGGCTACTGCTGGCAAAAGAATGTGCCCCACCCTCGGGGCTTGGCAGGCATCCGCCTGCCCCTCCAGACGGGACTGAGGCCGTGTGTCTGGCCCGGTGGCAACACCCGGCGCACCAAGGCGGAGCTGCTGGACCGGGACTGGGGATCCCCGCCCGGGCCAGAGCATCAAGGACACAACGCGCGGGAGCGCATATTTCAGCTTTCCCCGGATGGCGCCGCCACCCTGGGGTCCCAGAGCAGAGGCTAGAGGCTGGGCGGGAGCCCAGGACGACCCTGACGGGCGCTGGCGCCGGGGCTGCGGAGCCCTCGCCCGGCCAGCCCACCAGCCACCGAGAGGTCGTCACGGGCGCCGGTTCCCGGCCCTGGCCCCGCCCTCGCGCCCCCGTTGGTCGCGCCCGGGACGGGGCGGGGCAAAGGGCGCGGGCGGCCGCGGCGGGCGGCACAGACGGCCGGGTCCGGCCCAGGGACTCGCGGGTTCGGGCCGCCGGGATCGCCACCGGAGCTCGGCCGTCGCCCCTGCCCCTTATGCGGACCTCGTCTTAGCCGGACTGTTGGGCACCGCGGTGACAGACGGATTAGCCGACGGTCCCCAGTCCGCGGAGTACCCCTGCCCAGAGGCGGTGGCCTCCGCGTCCGCACGGCCCCGGGCCGGGACAGGTGCCGCGCGGGGACCGCTCTGGGGATCGCTGTGAGGCCGCGGGCGACGCCTGCCCGATCCCGCCGACCGCCGAACGCAGCCCGCCGCTCACCGTCAGGGCGTCCCGGCCCGGGCTGGCCTCGGAGCTGATGCGCGCCCGCTGAGCCCCGGCCGGCCCGCCATGGCCGCGCGCCCCGGCCCGCTCTGGCTCCTGGGCCTGGCGCTGTGCGCGCTGGGCGGCTATGGCCCCGGCCCGCGCCCCCCGCCCGGCTGTCCCCAGCGTCGTCTGGGCGCGCGCGAGCGCCGCGACATGCAGCGTGAGATCCTGGCGGTGTTCGGGCTGCCCGGGCGGCCCCGGCCCCGCGAGCCGCCCGCCGCCGCCCGCCTGCCCGCGTCCG
>CAUYRT010033349.1:0-70691 GCA_963574885.1 Lepilemur ruficaudatus | reverse complement strand
CTCTTGCTCAGGCTGGTCTCGAACTCCTGAGCTCAAACGATCCACCTGCCTCGGCCTCCCAGAGTGCTAGGATTACAGGCATGAGCCACTGCGCCCGGCCAGAAAGGAGATTCTTTACTGTTTTCTTTTTTGTATCTTTTGAATTTGGAGTCAAGGGAATGTATTACCTATTAAAAAAAAAAAAGCTAAATTTAGAAAACAACAAGATTTGGAATCATAGGGAGCAAGCCTGGCTGGCTTGGGGAAGTTATATAAGTTATTTACTTTCTGCATCTTCGAATCTGTTTTCTTATCCATAAAATGGGGACAACGAAGTTAGTATTAATCTCTCCCTTGTGGGAGTGTTGTAGGATTAAGGGAACTAATGTATTAGATATTATAATGTATTAAATAATGTATTAAATTAAATACTATTATATTTAATTAAATACATATTTAATGTATTAAATTAAATAATGTCATGAAAGAGAATTTATCTTTGTGACACCAGCTGACATTAATGGCAAGGCCAGGACTCAACCCACAATTCTTTGATTCCACAGCCCATGTTCTTTCCATGTTCTTTCAAAAGTTAGTCACCAAATCAGGTTGAAGAGGGGCTGGCTATAGAGGAGAACAGCCCTCAGGCTGAAGATGGGAACAGGGTCAGTGGGATCTCTCTGAAGCTTAGGAGCTATGGCCTCAGGGGTCTTTATTGTCCAAGGTCAGCTCTGCCAAGGGGCACACAGCAATGCTCCTCATCAGCTCACAGATACGGCCCGGTCTCCCTCATGAAGGGCATTTGCAGGTCAAATTCATGAAAGGCATGACCTCATCTGTATGACCAGGACCAAGTCTTCTCCTCTGAGAGAGGTGGCTTCTTGCCAGAGCTGTTCTGGCATCTGAGTCCAATAGCAGAGAACACTGGCCTGGAAGTCAGGAGGTTTGAGATCCAGACCTGGGGGTCATGGGGTCTTGGACACTACTGATAAGACATTTAACCTAAACCATATACCTTAACCTCACTGGGCCTCAGTTTCCTCATCTGTAAGATGGGAATAAAAATGCCTGCCCTAGCTATCTCTTAGGATTGATATGAATAGTTAATAAGAATATATATATGAAGTTATAAATTCTAATTCAGACCTGAACTATTAGGATCTTCTCCAATACACTTACCTAGGTATATTCTTTGGCTCCACCAATACACAAGTTTAAAACTATGATCAAAGGGAAGTTGGAAAAGCTGACCCTCCACTAGCAAGCCAGAGCCATCACCTTGAAGTTCCCTAAACTGCCCTCCTCCCCTCTGACAAAGAGGTTACAGCATACACAGGTGGGTGGGGAGGGTCCTATGCGCCATGAATACACGTAGGCAATATCCATATATTTCAAATGTTTGCCCTTGGTGAGAGCTGCAGCTGTCTCTTAATGTGGCTAAATGAAGTAGGGGAAAATCAGAAAAATGCAAATGAGATTCTTATTTTAGGCAAATCAATCTTAGCAATGCTCATATCTGATCAAGCTTATCTTTGGGACGATCGTTAGGATAATGGATTAATGTGTAAGTTTATTTTTACCCTATCTATTCATACCCTTTAAGACCCTTCAAACCTCATCTTAACTCTGCCGGACACCCCTAGAGGAAGGGGACCCCTCACAAGTCAATTTGGAAACAGTGTCCCCAGCATTAGTGTTGGAGAGGACCCTGGCAGTCACAGGGGCCAGCTCACCACAGGATCACCCAGCACCACACCATCCCGGCCTCTCATCACGTGATGTGAGCCAACTGCTGCCACCCTCAAACTTCAGGGGTTTTTCTTAGGAAGCCCCAGAAAGAGATGAGGAAGACACATGGAACTTTCTTTACAAGGAGGTCTTTGAGGGACCTGCAGTGCAATGAGGGATTAAGAGCATAATCTTTGATGTCAGGAAGTCCTGGTCGAATCCTGGCTCTCTCACTTATTTGCTGTGTGACCCTACCTTCCATGAGCCTCAGTTTCCGCATCTGTAATGTGGGAATAATAATGACATCTGCTTCGTAGGGTTGTTATGAGATATAAATGAGAATTGTATGTGCAAAGCAATTAGTGAAGTATCGGACACAGGGTGAAGATTTGAACCCATGGCCCTAGAGCCCACGCTCTCGCTCCTACCCTACAGCTATTGCCAACTCACTCTTTGAACTGGCAAAATTGGAGATGAGTCTCTCTGCTTGGCACAGGAGCTGGAATTGTAGTGAACCCTGCTAGAATTGCTAGAATTCTGCATAAGAAGAAACAGAGGGCACCGGTTCAGGAAGGGAGAGGCAGGTCAAGCAGAAGGCATTGGGTGGGGGAGGGCAGAGCTGTCACAGGTGGTACAGAGAGAGAGAGAGAGGCAGCAGGGTCCCATCCACAGGCAGCCACCTGGAGCACCTTCTGATCTGGAAGGGTAACCCCCCAGGCAGAGCCCCTGGTGCCCCTGTCCTGAGCCTGAAGCCCACCTTAGGAGGGGCTGGGAAAACATCCTGGGGTTGTGCAGAGAGCTCACTCCCAAAGCCTTTCCCACTTCAAGTAGTAGATCACTTTGTACCAGAGCCACAGGGGGACTGGAAGGTGGGAGTCAGATCGGGGAAAATGGTATTTGGACCTGAGTCCAAAAATTGTCTGTCTGTGGAGGTAAAGAAAAGCCTAGATTCTTAGAAACAACGTTAACGATTAAGACTAAAGACTCAGAAAGTCAGACCTGTTTCAAGTTCCAGATCTAACACTTACTACATCCATGACCTTGAGTGATCATCTTAACCTGGAGTTTCAGTTTTCTTTTCTGTAAAATGGAACTAACAATGCCTACGTTACAGGGTTTGGGGGATCAAATAAGAGAATATATATACAGAGTCTAGACAGGCTCTAGCATAGAGTGAGTAGTATTCTAAGATATGTAAGTGGTGAGTAAAAGTAGGTAGTAACTACTTATATGCGGTGGTTTTCAATTCCTAAAAATCAAAAAGACATGCATTCAGTTGGTTGCGTGGGTGTGGAGTTGGGACTGTGCACATACTTACATATAAACATGCATTTATATATGTTTTCCCAGACACGTCACTGAAAGACAAGCACACGCTCAGAAATCCCCCAGAGTCAAAATGGAGCATGTTCCACCTCCTGTTTGGTCCACTGAAATGTGCGAGACAGCCATTCTTATCCCCATTTTAGAGATCGGGAATCTAAGGGACTTAGCAGTATCTAAATAGCTTGCTCAAGGATTCCAGTCTAATCCAATATCCTTCCTACCGTTTTCTTAGCCTTCCAGACAATTGGTGCACCCCTTCCATTCTCTGTCAAGCTGAAAGATTGGGAATCCCCCTCCCCCAGATGCAGCCTGATCACAGGATGGAGATGCCTAAGAGGAATGAAGATGAGGAGAGGAAGAAGACGGAGGAGGGTGAGATAAGGGGACGAGTGCTCTCTTTGTTCACTGTGACCAAGTTCCCTCCTCAAGGCCATGAGCCTGCACCCACCCACTCTGACACCCGCCCCAGCCTTGTCTCTGCTCATGCTTCCCTGCCTTGTCCTCTCCCAAGGGCTGTGGTGACACTCCACACGTCTCCCCCACAGCTGCTTCTGGGCTGCTGGCATCCTGAAGCACCCACCGGGGCCTCTGCGCCACCCCGCTGCTGGCTCCACACGCGCCCACGCACACTCGGGGCTGGGCAGGGTCAGTGGCCCCGGTGAAATCCCAGGAAGGGACGAGCCCTCGGAAGCCTTTGGCACACAGCGTCACGTGTTCATCTAGGCACCACCGATGGTTTCCATCTGGCCTCCCGACTAGGGTGCAGAAGCTGGCCTTGGACAATGCAAGCAAAGGCGAGGTGCTGGAGAGGAAGGATCCGTGTGAGGGGTAAATAGAACGGCGCATGCAAAGCCCCCAGCACAAGCCTGGCGCACAGGAGGACTCCTCAAGGGAGGGCTATCCTCTCTGCCACCAAGGAGATCTCCGAGGAGAAGGACCCCCTATGCCAAAGCTGCACTTCAATTCCGCACATACACTGGGGCTTCACTCCATTACACGGGGAAATTTGGCTTCATTGATATAAAAGGGCTAATTACCACATGAGACACAATTACAAGACAGGAAATGGATTTATAGACGTTATCAGCAGGAGGGGAGGTTGCTGGGGCTGCTCGGGCTGTTCTGTGCTCCTCAAGGGCCAAAGCTGGCCCCAGCTGACTCTGTCCTCGCCCTGGGAGCTCTCGCTTTACTGAGAAATGTGCTCCTAGAGAGGTCGGCGGTGTTACGGATTTCTGGAAATCAAATCTAGTTTTTCCTCTGAGTTTATTCTACCATTGGTGATATGTTCCCACGGGACCTCTCAACGTAATAAAAATCATACTTAAGGATGTAGTCAGTCTTAAAGAGAAAGATGACAGTCCTATGATAGATTCTAAAACTAGCCAGAAGGAGAGATGCTGTGTAGAAACTACAGGGCACTAGTGCTTGCCTTTCTTTAAGGTTAGATGAAACCTGAGAGCAAGCTGCACGCCTGCTAGCTTACCTAATATATAGTGCCCTTCAGAGTCCCTTATGGTTTAGTTTTTCACCTTAAAATAATATATCTTAATTAAGACACACATACACACAGGACTATAAACAGACAATAAGCATAAGGGTCCATTCTCATTGGTAACCAAAGATAGGCAAAGGAATAGTAGCTAATATTTGGGAAGCACAATCCATCCCGAGCACTGAGCTTTGTCCGTGTGACTCGTTCCTCTTTGCAAGAGCCCTATGGGGAGGGCACAGTCGTAATCCCTGATTCACAACCAAGGAACTGAGGCTCAGAAATGTCAGCCAAGGTGCCCAGGTTCACAGCAAGGGTTTGTACTCAGCCTGTCAGAACCCAGAGCCTGGACTCTCAAGAAAGATGAGAAAATTCCCTAAATTTAGGAATGTAATAGTCTCAAGGATCTTAAGAACATCACTCCCTGAGATCCAGTATTCAACTCCTGATCACCTATCTTTAGGAAATAGCCTAAAACATGGAAAAAGTTCAGTGTACAAATGTCTTCTTTGCAGAACCGCTCAGTTGTAATGGGGGGAGGGGCAATGGAAACTAAATGATTAGCAATGGAGGAATGGTTTAATAAATTATGGCACATCCATAAAATGAAGTATTATTCAACTATTAAAACTCATGTTGGCTGGGTGCAGTGGCCTCTAGTCCCAGCCACTCGGGATGCTGAGGCAGGAGGATCGCTTGAGCCCAGGCATTTGTGCTCAGCCTGGGCAACATTGCAAGACCCTGTCTCTACAAAATAAATAAATAATGAAACTGATGTCTATAAAGAGCTTGTAACAACATGGGTAAATGTTTATGGTATGTGGAATAAAAAATAACAGGATTCAAAAATATGTGTGCATTACAATATCTACAAAAAAAGAAATATGCAAAGAAGGACAGCTAGAAGGAAATATACCAAAATGTTAGTTCTTTTTCTTGGCAAGCATAATTATGACTGGAAGAAACAATTTTCTGTTGTTTGTGACAGCTTTTCATTGTTTGCTCTCTCAATATCTTTCCCAGGCCCTGCCCACATCTGTAAGCCTTTCTGGTAGGGTCTTGCTCCATCTTGCTTCGCAGATATCTGTTTAAAAGAGCCACTGGCATCATAATTACGTATTTCCGTAAAAGTTTTCACACAGTGGACTTCCCTTAGGCAGAAGACGTCTGTACCAAAGTTGTCTCCTCTGTCCTGGCTGATGACATCAGGTGCAGCATAAGGGGTCTTTTTAAGACCAAAGAAAGGGATACCTAAGGGGGCAGGGCTACAGGTCTCCTCCACACCTGAGTGGTCATCACTTAATTCATTCATGCACACAACAAACTTTTGCTGTGTGCCTACCATGTGTCATATACCACTCTGGGTTCTGAGAATATAGAAATAAAAAACACATCAAGTTACCCATGTTGGCTCCAGAGGCATCTCTGCTGATCACATAAGAAAACAGGAGGAAGCCAAGACTCTGTGGCAAGTCATTGGCTGGAGAAAGAACTAGAAACCACATCATCCAGCACTTTGCACTGACTCCTTTCTGGGCAGAAGGGGATGTGAGTTCTCCTTGCTAGTCTGGGAGGGCAGTCTCTTTGTAATAATAACAGTAATAATGATCGGTTCGGTTGGTAGTTTCTGGTGCCTGCAGTGGAATGGTGACGACACTAGCATGGATGACTTATCTTCCATGGGCCAGGCTTGTGCCTAGTACTCACAGACTGGTTTTCCTAACACAGATGGTTCACCAGGGTGGTCGAGAGGCTTGGACTGTCTAGAAGCACCAGAACTGCTTCTGTACTTCAAGCCCAAAGGGACACTCCACCCACCACCTATGCAGGGACCTCCATGCCAGAATAGAATGAGAATCAGACAGTCCCGGGTTCTGCCCCTACTCCACCACTTACTAGCTGTGGGACCTTGGGCAAGTGAGTTGCTTTTCTGAGATATAAGGTTCTCAGGAGAGGGGATGCTGTGAGGATGAAATGTGGTAAAAAAAGGAAAAGCCTAAAGCCACGGCATCATTTAAAGAAAGCTCAACCTGCTCTTGGAACTTTTTTTTTTTAAGAGACAGAGTCTCACTCTGTTGCCTAGGGTAGAGTGCAGTGGTGTCATCATAGCTCACTGCAACCTCAAACTCCTGGGATCAAGTGGTCCTCCTGCCTCAGCCTTTAAAGTAGCTGGGTCTGTAGGCACACACCACCATGCCTGGGTAATTTTTAAATTTTTTTAGAGATGGGGTCTTGCTATGCTGCCTAGGCTAGTCTTGAATTCTTGGCCTCAAGTGATCCTCCCACCTCAGCCTCCCAAAGTACTAGAGTTACAGGCACGAGCGAGCACGCCATTGCTCTTGGAACTTAAACAGCATGTTTCCTCATACCCCTCAAACCAAGTCAGAGGCCTCCAGACCACTGTCTCCAAGGGCCCCTCTCAGACGAGAGCACTGACCCAAGGCCACTCAGGCTTGCTCACCTGAGCCATGGGAGACAGACGCCATTTTAGCCTCCCACACCCATTGCTTTCTGAGGTAACAAGGTCCACCTTCTAAGACACCTGCATTAGTAGAGAGAGATCTGCAGTCCTGACACTGCCGAGGGACACTGCTAGGGGTCCTCGGCCTCAGCAGAGGTGGGGTAGGGCGGGAAGGGGACAGAAGCAAGAGTTCAATGACTCCCAGGGTGCAGCCTTGACCCAGAATGGGATTCCCTGTGGAAACTGTGATTGTGCCATCGAGAGGCTGCGGGGCGGGAGAGGAGGGCCAGTGAGGAAGGAGTGGAGAGAGAGGAGGAGGAACAGAGGCCAGTCTCCGGAAGGACAGTCAGGGAGGAGAGACCTGTGGGCTTCAGGGCCAGGAGAAAAAGGATTTTGCTTGAATGACCTTGGCCAAAGGTTTTAAATCTCTGAGTGAGTTTGGTTGCCAGAGTGGAGGGAGTGACACTTTCTATTGTGCAAAAGGTGTGCCCAGGGACCAGAGATTCAGAGGGGCGTTCTTAAGGAAGGCCAAGTGGCTAGCCAGATGGACGTTTTCCTTGATCGGTTCACCACAGTCCAGAATCTGCCCGTGGCCCGGGAAGCTCCCAGACCTGGTTTATCGGTACATCCATGATCCATTTCTCAGGAGTCAGAGTGTCCAAGAGCACCAGAACTGGAGCATGAAACCCGGGAGGCCAGAGAGCAGTCCTGCTCACCATGTTGGCTCCAAGAGCTTGTTCCCACCCCAACATTTGGTTACCAGGGCCCCATAGGAGACGGTCTTGCTTGCTAAGCTTGCAATAAGAGCCTGTGACTTGCTTAGTTGATCTCAACCGTGATCTCCTGTCTAAGGTGGCTGTGGACCTCTCACCATCCTCCAGTGGCCTCGCATCTGCTCAGCTTCCCTCTGCTCTCCTCAGTGTGTGGCACTGCTGTGTCCTTCCGGTTTCCTTTTCCACCATGCCAGGCACCCCTTGCCTTCTGTTCTCCCTGTCTTCCCCAAAAGGACAGAAAGCCATTGCTTGGTTCCCACTCTTCAATGACAGGCCCTGTAGGGGATGCTTCCCCCGTCACCTTGGATGGCATTAGAGGTGCGGGCAGGGGTCTGAAACCCCTTGGTCACATCTTCAAGGACAGGTTTTCATTTTACTGTAAGTGGCTATTCCCACCCATTGTGTAAGGATTGAAGAGCCTGATTCTCAAAATGAAACCTAATTTTCCTTATCTCCATGGTCTGGGTAGGGGAACCCTCATTATCATGTATGGGCAATGTTTTCTTCCCAGGGTGGAGGTAAGGATCAAATGATAGGGGTGTGTGTGTGTGTGTGTGTGTGTGTGTGTGTGTGTGTGTGAGTGCTTAGGCCAGAACCTCGAAAATCACTCAATAGATCATTATCCCTCCTCTTCCACCCACTTCCTAAGGAATATATGGGGTGAGAAGAGCAAATAAGGGCCTGGGGGTCTTAGCCCTTGCCAGAAATAGAGTTGGGCCATGGAATACAAAGGAAGGGGAAACCAAGGAACAACTAGTGAAAGAGGGGAGCTGTGAAGCCCAAAATTTCTCTGTTCAGCACAAAAGATCTTTATTGGGTCTCTCCCACTGGGCTAGGCACTGTATGACAGCCCCTGCCCGTAAGGAACACGAGGTCTAGACACATTAAAAACCCAATTACATAATCTAAATGTCAAGGTCTCGGCCAGTGTGAGAATATAAAATGGGGTCCCATGAACTTTCATTGCCGATGTGACAATGACTTGGGCTCCCACCTAATCTCAACCTCCCTTACAAAAGGCATCCCCCAGTTACTTGGAGCGGCCCCCGGGGGAATATTTTATATGCTCATGAAACAGTCCATCCTCTAACACCTTCCAGCATCTACCAGATTCCTTCTCTCCCGTTCCTGTCCTATGTCACAGCCCTGGCATCATCTGAAGGACATTTGTGGGTGCCCCTTCTAAGATCACCAGTGATCTTCTTAGGGTACAAGCTCCTGGTGCTCTCAATATCACCACTGAACAGAGCCCAGAGTCCCAGCTCTGTGTCACATTTTCTCTCGTGGTCCCAAAGCAGTACTGCTTGAGCTCAGAGGTCATAAAGTCTTTCACTAAAAGGACTTCAGACTTCCCATTCTTCCCCTCTGTGCTCCAAACCCTGCACACAACTGCCCACCCCCTAACCCAGAGGGGTGTCTGTGGAAATAACCAACCAGGTAAGAGCTGCGGCTCTTGCTCAACCATGCCTACCAATCAATGAGGTATAATGGCTGTGCACCTGGCTTTGGGGACAGGCAGCCCTGGGTGCTAGTGTCAGCAGCTCCTGTTTGTCAGCTGTCTGACCTGAGTATACTACATCTTACACTATTAGCTGGTGTCCTCATCTGTAAAATGCAGGTAATAATGGTACCTGCTGCAGGGAGCAATTGTAACAATTGACATAAATCATGTAAATTGCCATTTCCCAAACTTGTCCCATCATAGGAAACAGTGAGGGGTTTGTGTTAAACCCATGGGTTCCTGAGCTTTAGCTCAGGCCTAGTGAGTCAGATTTCCAGGGAGGGGCTCAGAACCTGCATGTTTAATGAGCATCCCAAGTGGTTCTTAGGACCTCATGGTCAGGGCTCAATAAATGGTAGCTCTGCAGAGTCGTAATTTACATTATCAGTATCTACAGTCAGTTTAGCAATGATGTCACCGTTTCCTCCAAGAGCAGTGAGTGAGTACCATGTTTTACATCTGGATAATTAAAGGGACTGCTGAGATTTTTTCTTAAAGCAGCAGTCTTCCCCAAAAGCGAATAAAGTTCCCTAAATTTAGATTCAGAAAATGATCTGTAAATTTTATTTATTCATTTCTTTTTTTAGAAATGATGTCCTGCTCTGTCATCCAGGCTAGAGTGCAATGGTGCAATCAGATCTCACTGCAACCTTGAACTCCTGGGCTCTAGCCAGTCTCTCACATAGCTAGGACTACAGCTGTGGGCCACCACACTCAGCTGATTTTTAAAAAGCTTTTGTAGAGATGGGGTCTCACTATGTTGCCCAGACTGGTCTCCAACTCCTGGCCTCAAGAGATCCTCCTATCTCAACCTTCCAAACTGCTGGAATAACAGGCATGAACCACCATGTCTGACCAACCTATAAATTTGTTTGTTTGCTTGTTTGTTTGTTTTTTGAGACAGAGTCTCGCTCTGTTGCCAGGGCTAGAGTGCCATGGCATCAGCCTAGCTCACAGCAACCTCAAACTCCTGGGCTCAAGGGATCCCGCTGCCTCAGCCTCCCAAGTAGCTGGGACTACAGGTGTGCACCACCACATCTGCCCAATTTTTTTTCTTTTTCTTTTTTAGTAGAGATGGGGTCTTGCTCTTGCTAAGGCTGGTCTCGAACACCTGACCTTAAGCAATTCTCCCACCTTGGCCTAGCACAGTGCTAAGATTTTAGGCATGAGCCACCACTCCTGGCTATAAATTTTAAATAAGCACTTTTCCAGTTTCTACTTACTAATGTTTCAAAACATTTAGGAACTGATCATATACAGGCAACCCCATGATCACATGTACTCTGTAGGGCCTTGTATACAATATTCATCTTCAGAATTATGTTAGATTCATCTATGCTATGTCAACACATGTACAGTTTTCAAAATATAGCAGACTTAGAAACATAACTCTTGCAAACCTTGGGAAGTGGTCATATATTTTTTCATCCTTTTAAATCTTTATACCCAGCTGTGATCAGTCATGTCTATCCTTTATAATCATAGATTTTCTGTGATCTTTTCTACAAAAACTTTCATATCATTTCTAAAGCATCACTTCTCTTCTAATATTGTCTGGTTTTCCAACTCATTAGACTGATACTTTCTGCTCAGTGTGAAATTGCTGACATCAATGAGGTGTGAATTCACACTCCTGGGCTTTGCTCCTGTATGAATTCTCTGGAGAACGATGAGTCATGACTTCTAGATGAAAACCTTTGCCCATTTTTGTTCATTGACTTCTTGGAATAAGCTGTCTGCAAGAGTTTCTTTATGTCAAATGAGGGTTGAGCCAGATCTGAAGGTTTACCCCATGTTGAGTAGACTATGGGGCTTTTTCACACAAATCTTCTGATGTTCCAATTCCCTTTTGGGGTACTGTCTGGTACCTACATTGGCCTTTTAATTTTGTATTTGCTTTTCATAGGGGCTTACCAGATGGCACTCCACAGCCCTGCTTTGGGGGACCCTGCTGGCCCCTTCCACCCACCCAGATCACAGCAGAAACAATCTAGGCAAAACCTTCAACTGGGGCCCCTTCCAGGAATAATAGCAGTATCAACTATTCTGCATTCTGCTAAAAGCTTACCTACATTATCTCATTTAATCTTCAAAATAACCCTTCAGAGTGGATATTATTACAAACCCACTTCAAATGCTTGGTTCAGAGAAGTTAAGGTCACACAACTAGTAAGTAGCAGAGCCTGGTCATTTGGACTCTAACAACAGCTTCCCATCTCTGTGCTGCTGTCTCAGTGCCCAGTCACTTTTCATCCTGTCCCTTGTGACCTGCTGGGAGCCCCAATCTCGCCAAGGGAAAGTTCACGGTCTTTAACACTTTTAGCTCAAGCTTGGCACTCAGACCTGGCCCAGCCAGCTGGACTTGCACGACAGAGAGGCTTTATTCTCCAGCCTGTGTTCCTCCATGGCCATTCTCTGCGGGATGAGGTCATCACAGAATTACATTCTGCTGCTCCAGCCACTCTCCTCCAGCTCCAGTGCCTTCCACAACACACTCTAGTCTCCCAGTTCTAATTATCACAAGCTAAGTGGGTCCTTGGAAAACCCCCCGGGGGGAAATGACTAAATTAAAAGCCCACGCAGAAAACATGCTGTATCATCTATTTCCATATATCAAATGACCCCAAAGTGTAGTGGTTTAAAACAAAAAAGAGTCATTACCTCTCAGTTTCTACAGCTCAGGAATGTGGATATGTCTTAGTTGGGTGCCTCAGGCTCCAGTTCTCTCGTGAGGTTGCAGTCAAGCTATTGGTCAGGGATGTGGTCTTATCTGAAGACTTGACTAGAGGTGAAGGATCCTATTCCAAGCGTGTTTACATGGTTGTTGGCAGGCTTCAGTTCCTTGTGTGCTACTGGACTAAGGGCCTTCGTTCTTTACGTTGGCCTCTGCCTGGGACAGCTCACAACACAGCAGCTTGCCTTTCCCAGCACAGGTGATTTAAGAGAGAGCGTGAGAGAGAGCACACCCAAGGCTCAAGCCGCAGTCTTTTTATAACCTAATCTCAGAAGTACCATCCTATCACTTCTACTATACCATCCTATCACTTTCTACTATATTCTGTTTGCTAGAAGAAAATCATGAATCACTTAAGGGAAGGGCATTACACAAGGGCGTGAATACCAGAAGATGGAGATCATTAGAGGAGTTGCGGGGAGGGAGAGGGATGGTTAGAACCTGGTGACCCCATTCAGGAAAAGCCATTTCAAGCCCTTGTCCCAGTACTTGCATCTCAAGATGTTGAGAATGGGAGGTCATGATCTCCATGACAGAGTCCTGTGGAGAAGAAAGAATGGCAGCCTTGGCTTGGTTTCCCTCTGAGGAATGAGCCCCTAGACTGTAGACTTCCTGGGGACAAAGATCCTGTTGGACTTACCTCTGTAACTATCAAAGACCCAGCAGAGCACTTGGCATACAGCAAGAACTTAATGAATATTTGCAGGATTAACTAATTAATTAATGGCACTATGTTGGAAGGTTGTGAGGATCAAACAAGCGGAGTGTTATAAGTCTTCAGGTCACAGAAACTCGATGCTACACAATCTTAACCACATGAAGGTCTGATCACGGAACAGAAATGGACTAAACTGTGCTAAAGGGCAGAACACGACCATTCTCCCCTTCCCTCTGTGTCTGAAGCAGGGGTCTCCCTGTCCTTCCCCAAGATGGAATGGCCCTAAATGACCTTTGTTTACATGGTGTCTTTTCTTGCAGACTACGTTACTACAACTTAATTTTTTTAATCTAAAGTGTTTTATGACCCCCCTAATGGAACCTAAATTACCTTGTCTCATAAACAGAACGTTAGTAACTTGAGGGTCTACAAAGCATAGTGGAGGACTTAAGAACGGTGAAAATCTCCGGAATTAAAGGCAAAATTAGAGGTGCTGTCCATTGTGAGGAATCCAAAAGAAGACAAGGCCCAGAAAATCAACCATGGGATGCCTTTTCTCTTACTCTTCATCATGGGATAGGGGTTTTTGTGGGACAGAGGAGACTTAATAAAGAAGAGGTAGAAAAGATAATAGTGGCAAAAATTTATCAATAGTGGCAAAAATTTATCTGTATTGTCTTTTTAAAGTTTCTTCATCAATGAACTTGAGACGTCACATCATTTTTTCCTGTGTGGCCTCTTGGCTTCATGAGAATACTAAATTTCCCAAGTCCCTGCAAGTTGAATTCATTCTTCTGCATGACCTAAGAGGCCATGACTAAAGAGAACAGGGTCCTTAATACAAGTAAAGGAGATAAGGGAGAGAATGTTCATGGAACCTGTGAAGCAGTGTGTATGAATGCATGAGCCATAGACCACCTGCCCCAGGTCACCTAAGGTACTTAGGTTGAAATTCAAGTGCTCGGTCTTCACCCCAGCCCTACTGAATCAGAATCTCTTGGGGAGAGGGAGGCAGAAGAGTAGCAAAGCAGTCCAGTGCTCTTAGTGGGAAGGTGGGAAAAGAGATGGAAAAGACTTGTGCAAGGTGAAGTTCCCACCAGGTAGAGCATTACCTAAAGCAGAGGGACTGGAGATGCAGGCCTGTCCTTGAAACTGCTAAAGGTCAAAGCAGAGATGCTGAGGGTCATCTTTAAATTCCAAAGAGCTGGACTGAAAGCAAGAGACAACACTAGTGGATCAGGAACTCGAAAGATTCTTTCATCAGTCAAGGGCAGGAGCAGGTAGAAGGCCTGGGCAAGAACCCATAACAGAAAGGGGGTTCTCATTTGCCATGGCGGTGTGTCCATGTGTGGGGTCTGCCTCGTCTAAAGGTTTTCCTTCAATTGTTGCACATCCAAGAGGAATGCTGTCCTGGCCCACCGTTTCCCCTGCTGTCACCTTCCATGACTCTAGCTCAGATCTGCTGAGATTGACAGATCTGCCAGGGGAGCCAGCCCGGCTGTCTGGTGTGTGTAGTTAAAAATAATCTTTAGAGTTTGCTAAGCTGGCTTCTGAATATCTGTGACTCTAATTAATGGGTGATCTTCATGCTGTTATATGAATTTGAAAACTACTGCTTCCAGACTGCATTGTTGCCCTGGCAGCTGTCTTCCAAGCCACCCATAATGTCCCCATCCAGCTGCTGGCCTCCACCTTACCCAATCTGTCACTTCTGGGGGCCACAACCTGTGCCCCCAGTTTGTAGGGGATTCCGGAGTCTTGGCCTGTTTACCGAAAGATACCTTGAAAAACAGCTCAAACGTAAAGAACAACAAGGGGGTTTCATTCATCACAGCTTATTTTATTTATTTATTTTTCTCGGGGATTTCTCTGCTTCAGCCGCCTCAGGGGGCAGGTACAACAAAATGACAGAAATGAAAACACTGAGCCACATTAAAATGCTCTACCAGCAACAACCAAATCCTGAGCCTTTGGAGACTAAGCTGGCGGCAAGTGCAGCTGTCCCCCTGCTAGCGACAGGGAGTGTAGGCCCAGATTGATGGTTTTGGGCATAAGCCCAGGAGTTTAATGATAATGATGATGGTGGTGACGATAATTATTATAATAATAACCAATCTTTATTGAGTGTTTTCTATGTGCCAGAAACTGTACTATGCATTGTGTGTATCTATATCTGTATTTCTGTATGTAATATCTATATATCTAAAATCTCATTTCATTCTTAGTACGGTTCTATGAGGTATGTAATATTATTACCTCCAATTTACAGAGGAGCAAGCTGAGGCACAGGGAATTTCAATAACCTGATAATAAGTGAGTCGTGGAGCAGGGACATGAACGGTTCATCCTTAATAATTACTTAAATCTTCTGAAGAAATATGAAGGAACAAGCTGGAGAAAAACAACCCCTTGGTCCCTACTCTTTGAATATACTCCTGGGTTCTCAGGATAGTTCCAACGCTTACTAGTGATGGGGCCGTGAGAACACTGTGTGGCCTCAGTTTTCTCAACTACGATATGGGGGATTAAATGCCTCCCTCATTCTTTCAGTTAGGTCCTTCTGAATGTGAATTACAGACTCATTCAAGTTCCCCCAGGAAAAGGGAACTGTGTTGAAAAGATACATGCTGTACTGATGCATTTGCAAGAACTAGAGTATTTGGTTGCAAGTATCAGAAACTCAACCCAAACTAGCGTAATCCAGAACGGAGATGTGTTGGCTCACGGAACTCAGAAGGATGGTGGGAGGTGCAGATTAGCAATAGCTTCAGGCCCCTCTGGAACAATTTGGAGGCTCAAGCAGTATGTCTGAGTGATTTGGGGACCCTTTCCACCACTCAACTGTGCTTTTCTCTCTGTCTTGGCCTCAGTCTTTGCTGCTATAGTTGGGCTTCCTCCCTTGAATCTGCAAAGATAACGAATAGCCCCAGTTTCTGCAAGCCAGGAAGAAGAAAGACCACTCCCAGAGTTTTAGAGGACCCCTGGCCCTGCGGACACCTTGATTTTAGACTTCTAGCCTTCAGAACAGTGAAAGAGTGAATTTCTGTTGCTTCAAGCCCCCTGGTTTGTGGCACTTTGTTATAGCAGCACTAGGAAATTAACATACTCCCCTTTGCTTTCCCCATCTTAGGAGGTCAGACCTGGCACGTGTTCCTCCTTCTCTGGGTTGAGCTGCATGCGTGCACCCAGGCTCCCAGAAAACCTGTCGCAGAGGGAGTCCTCAGACCAGTGTCCACAGCTTGGATACAGACACAAATGATGCCTCTGCCTAGCATTCCTTAGCACGATTAAGTCCCGACTAGGCACAGAAGATTGCCAGCCCCGCCCCACGCTTGATTCTCAGTAGATAAGCAAGCTAAGTGTTCTCTTGGAGTGCAGTTCTCCTGCCCAGCCCAGTCTCAGATCTGGTATCATACTTTGCTCCTCAGGAGTCTTGGGATTTTTGCATTAATGAGACTTTAATGGAGCAAAACATGTGGTGACATCTAATGGTGTCCTAGATAGACTGAGACAGAGGACAAGAAATGCTTGGTAATGACCACATAAATTATTCTATAAAACCCTGCTTTAGAAATCCTTAACCCCTCAAATTCTTCCTATACCTTATTTTCAATATATCCAAACAATTACCAAATACTAACAATCCTATTTTTCAACCAGGATTTCGATAAATACTTACTGAGCACCTACTAAGTGCCAGGTGCTGCTCTAGGCACTGGGGACACAGCAGGGATCAGAACAGATAAAATACTTGCTTACATGGGGTTTGTATTCTAGTGGGGGCCTGGCAAGAGAGACAGTAAGCAAACAAATAATTGTTTCATATGGCAGGGGGCTGGGTGCTATGAAGAAAAATAAAACAAGGTAAAAGGATGGTAAGTGATGAGGGTGCCTTTTAACACAGGGCAGTCAAGGAAGGACTGTCTGCTGAGATGACATTTTAGCACAGACCTGAACAGAGTGAGAGACGGAGCCGTGCAGGTATCTGCAGGCAGAAGGAGAAGTCAAGGAGTATAAGAGTCCTGAAATGGAAACAGGCGTGGTGTGTTGGAATAATGTCAGGGAGGCCAGCGAGGCTTGATTTCAGTGAATGAGGGGGAGCGGTAGAGAACGAGATCTCAGAGGTAGCTGGGGGCCAAGCAAGTAGGGCCCTGAAGGCCATCGTAAGATGGATCGTCCTCTGCACGAGATGGGAAGCAGAGGAGCGACATGATGTGCCTCATCTTGGAAAGGATCCCTCTGGCTGCCATGGAGAGCAAGGATGGAAGAGAGAAACAAGTTAGGAGGCCATTGCAATAATCCAAGTGAGAAGTGACAGTGTCTTGGTCTAGGGTGGTAATAGTAGGCGTGGTGAGAAGTGATCAGATTCTAAATATACGGTCAAGGTAGAACCTGTAGTTTTTGCTGATGGATTGGATGAGGGGACTGAGAGAAAGTGAGGAAGAGTAACAGTAACCACACCTGACTGATTCTTCTATTTTTGTAGAGACGGGGTCTCACTCTGCTCAGGCTGGTCTTGAATGCCTGGCCTTAAGGGATCCTCCCACGTCGGCCTCCAAAAGCGCTGCGATTACAGGCGTGAGCCATTGCGCCAGGTCTGGAGTTGCCATTCTTAACTTCTCTAATACCCATTCCCTCTCCATCCCCACTGTCACTTTCCCAGTTGAGGATGCTGTCATATCTCACCTGGTTTACTGCAGCGTCCTAACCCATCTCCTGCCTCCAGACTTGCCCCTTTAATCCTTCCTCTCCTAGCACCAGATCCCCAAATCCAACCATATCACTCTCTTCCTTAAAACTCATCCTTGCCCCTCCACCATGACCCATAGGGTAAAGTCAAATCTCCTTTTCATAGCCCCAAGGACCCCATGACCTGGCCCCTGTGCTTCCCCGACTTCACCCCCAACCACCCCGTGCACAGACACCCTGTGTCCCCAGCAGGCCACAGTGCTGACACCTCCTTGGTATTCTTTGTCACCTCCATTCCTCTGTTCCTGCTGTTTCCTTAGCCCACAGTGCTCTGTCCCTACTTTTAATTGCTCCTGAAAAATGCTTATTCATCCTTAAAGATTTAAATCAAGCCTTTCTTCCTCTGTAAAGCCTTTCCTGGAGCCCCAAATGTAGGTGACCCCTTCTATCATAGTTCCCCACCTTTTCACAGCTGGACTTGCCTAATTGCAATGACCTTGTTCTCCTGTCTGTCTCCTCTACCAGACTGAAGCTCCTTGAAGGCAGGAATCATGTCTTACTTATTTCTGGAACCGTATCACCCAGGACACAGGCAGCACATGGCATGGTATACTCAATA
Organism: Lepilemur ruficaudatus; assembly: GCA_963574885.1. Lineage (NCBI taxonomy): Eukaryota > Metazoa > Chordata > Mammalia > Primates > Lepilemuridae > Lepilemur > Lepilemur ruficaudatus. Next base: position 52,734 of record CAUYRT010033349.1, on the reverse strand, counting down.
AATGTTGAATTAATGAGTGGATATATGGGATGCATGGATTAACTTACAACCATTGCCAGGATAACTTGACTTGTGAAATAAGAGGTTAAACGCTGGTTTAAGAGAACAACCCCTCCCAAAAGGAAAGCAAGGAAGGCTAACATAGCAATTGAGAGCATGGGTCTTGGAATCAAAATCTGGATTTCATTCTGTCTCTGCTGCTTACTGTGCCATAATGCTCAACCACCATGAACCTCAATTTCCAGGCCTGGAAATTAAGAGTAATAATACCTGCCATAGGGGTTGTTGCGTAGATTAAGTGAGATAATGTATACTTGAAGCAAGAAAGAGAAAGCTGAATTATCTTAACAGGTGGTCCCAGAAATGCTGTTAGGAAGAAAACTGATGTTTCTGGGAAGCAACCTCAAGAGTGAGTTTACGGGGTAAGGCGAGGCCATGACAGGTGGTGCTGAGACATCATCTGAGGAGAAGAGAGAGAACTTTGTTCAAAAATAAACTTTTTATTTTGGAGTCACTTTAGATTTACAGAAAAGTTGCAAAGACAGTCCAGAGAATTCCTGTATACGCCTCACCCAGTTTCCTCCAATGCTAACGTCTTACATAGCGCATTTGTCAAGAGTGAGAAATGAACATGGTACAGTTCTACTCAATAAAGTATAGATTTTTTTTATTCAGATTTCATCTGTTTTCCCACCAATGTCCTTTTTCTGTTGCAGGGTCCAATCCAGGAGACCACATGGCCTTTAGCAATTACTTTTCATAACTCGAGAGAGGACCATTATGGAAGCCTCAAAGCAAGCAAGGATCAGGAGAGGAGGATTGGGTGAGGGGTGGAGATGGAAAAAAAGGGAAGGAGAGGCAGAAGAGAAGAGAGAGCAACGCCAGCTGCACCGTGTGTGACCCCCTGTCGCTTCCCCACCCCACGTTACAACCATGCCAGTGCTGACGGGAAGAGTTGGAACTGTGGAAATGGAGGGAGTGCACTGAATTTCATGTCTGGAATGGTCTGGTGCAGGAGGGGAGCCAGCCAGCGAGACAGAGGAGCCTGAAGGCAGATTTGGCCCTAGGAGCCTACATTTCCAGTGGCAGAAATCTGGGGGAGGAGTTTAGACTTCCACAGGCTGCAGAGTTGGTGGTGTGGACAGCAGCCAATTTTATCTATATCCTGAGAGGCAGGAAGTCCCCCTGGTTGGCATCTGCCTCACATATAGAAAGTGCTCAAAATGTTCGTTATCGATATTGTTAGTCCAATGCTCGGATCTCTTCTTCTGGAGCGCTGCTTAGCTATCAGCTCAACTCCAAAAAACTGACTGTAAGATTGGGTAGGGGCTGGTGCAGTGGCTCATGCCTGTAGTCCCAACTGCTGGGGGAAGGCAGTGTGAGGGGGGAGGATCAGGAGGATCCCTTGAGCTGAGGACTATAGCCACTGCATCCTAGCCTGGGCAATGGAGAGGGGAAAAATAAAAAAGATTAGGCAGGGACTCCTTGCTCCTGGTTCAGGCTCCTCCCCTAACCTCAGCCACGGGGGACTCTGTGCAGACCGCAATGGACTTACTAGCAAGAGAACCCCTCCTTGGATTAAACCACGCCCAGGTTACTGACAGTGACCATTAGGGTAACATGTGGGGCCCAGGTCCCAGCAACAGCGGAGAAGGAAGATGAGCGAATGATGTGGTGAAGGTAAAAATAACCATGACAATGACCCCAAAACCTGTGGCTCTGAGCTCCCCACCCCTTCTCCCTGCTCCTAAAAGCCTTTTTATTCCTCACTTCCTCCCGCTTCCCCAGTCCCAGGGCAGTGCCTGTAGGGTTCCTTGGTCCTCTTCATCACAGAGACCTGAAGCCTCACCTTGGCAGAGGACCGTGACTGAAGAACCCAGTTCAGAGACTGAGTTCCAATGGCAGGAACTGGGCTGACCGGCCCAAAGTCAGTCATTCATTTTTTTTTTTTTTTCACTGAACTGATCCATATTTTCAACACCATATTTTAAAAAATCCTTTGCATTTCCAAAGCTCTTTGACATCCAGTATTCCAAGAAGTACACACCGTGTGCCTATCTCACAGGTGAAGCGGCTGTGTTTCAGAGGGTGAGGCATTGCCAGAAGGTCACCCAGCTAATTGCAAAGGATCTAGGGCCAGAAGATGGGGGCCCCTCTTGGACCCAAGGCCCTAGCTGCCGTCACGGCGCCTCCCCAGCCAGAGCAACTCCCAGCCTCGCAGCGGAGGGTGGGGGAGCTCAGATTCAGAATAGAGAGAATTTTCCAAATGTCAACATTTTAGCCTTAACAAATTTATTTGAAAACACATTTCTTCAAAATAATTTATTCCTAAACAGCTAAAGCAGGGGGGAAAGACAGTTGTCAAAGAATGAATTGAACAGACAGGATAACAGACAAGTTAAGGGGAATAATTAGAGGCTTTTTTCTTGTTATTCAACAGCTTCTTTTCCAGGCCTGTCAATCACTGTTTATCACACTTGAACCAAACCAATGATTTTTTTTTCCCCCTCTCTGAGGCCAAGAGGACCTACTGGGGACATAGGGACTAACAGTGAGGCAGGGCAGAGCTAGAGCAGCTTAAAGTTGTTTACAGCAGCATGGAAACCAGGCGGCCCTTGCCAACAGGAAGGGCCCAGGCCCTGGGCTGGCGGGGGTTGGGGGGGATGACATTTTCTGAGATCCTATTTGGCCTGATGTTCTTTACTTACACTTCTCAACAACCCTGCCAGATGAGCACTTTTATTCTCATTTCATAGATGAAGACACTGAGGGTCAGAGAGGTTCAAAAGCAGACACAAAAAAGAAAATTACACAAGGCTCCAATGCCAGCCAAATGTCATCATTCCAGAAAATCCAGCCTGTGGAAAACTCTGCAGGAAAAATGATCTGGTTTCTTCAACAAAAACACTGCAAAAATGAAAAAGAAAAGGATGAAGGAAGAAACCTATAAATCAAAAGAGATTTAAAGGTAAATCAACAAATTACAATGAATGGCCCTTATTTATATCTTGATTTGAACAAATTGAAAAAAACATGATGTTTGAAATAATTGAAAATTTGAACATCAACTGGATTCTTGCTTATATTAAAGAATCACTGTTATTTTTGGATGTGATATAGTATTGTGGTCTTTTTGTAAAGGGTTTTTATCTTTTAGCAGTATATATTAAAATATCTACAGATGAAATTATATGTCTGGGATTTGTTGAAAAATTATCCAGAAGAAGAGATGAGAGATAAAACAAGATTGGCCATACATTGATAATTATTGAAAATTGGGTGACAGGACATATTAAGTCATTTTCTCCCATCCAAGTACTAACCAGGCCTATATTAAGTCATTTTCTAAAGGCTGCAGTGAGCTATGCACCACTGTATCCCAGACTGAGTGACAAAGTCTCTAAAAAAAAGAAAAATTCTTTCAACGAGTTTTTGCTGTAAAGGGGACCAAAAAAATGAGACAGTGGCTGGCATTATTTTATTTAATCCTCTACAACTTTTTGAATTAGGTACCATTATTATCATCCCCATTTTACAGGTAAAAACACTAAGGTACAGGAAAGTCAAGTAACTTGTGCAGGGATGGACACACAGTAATGGCAGACCTGGAATCCAAAACCAGGTAGTTTGGCTCCAGAGCTCTTAACCACTGTACTAGGCTTACTACGTTAAATGTGGGGGATAACATGGTCAGCTTTGCATGTTGTATTATTTTGACAGACTTGTGAGGGACAAAATTAGAGGCGAGGGCTCTAGTTAGGGGTGCCCTATAATAGTCCAGGTGGGAGATGATGGTGACCTGAACCAGGGCAATAGCAGTTGAGCTGACAGAAGTGGAAGGGTTACAAAGATATATAGAGGTAACACTGACCAGCAGATCTTGGTAAGGTGAGGAGAACAAGAGAAGCATCAGTTATGGATCTCAGATTTATAGCTGGGTTCAACGAAACAGCTGAGGCAGAGAAGACAAGAAAAAAAGTATGATGAGACGAGGAATGAGTTCATTTGGGACGTATTAAATGCTGCTAGTGCTCCCTATATGGGAAACAGAATTGAGATCACTTCCATTTATTGACAGAGTTAGTCTCATTGATAAGCACCTTGTTGGTAACTACAAGTGACAGGTTCCTGGTTGAGGAAGAAAGTGAGCATTATGTCCACCAGATGCCCCTCTCAGACAGAAATGAGGCAATAGAGTTAACAACCAGCCTAAATATGTACTTCCTGAGTCTGATTTCCCAGGGCCACCCTCCTTTTCATCCAATAAGCATGGTTCTGCCCAGGTCTTGTCTTCAGTCCCAGGTAAATTTCACATGGTAAAAGGATGCAGGTTTGGAAGTTGGACATATTTTATAGACAGAGGCTGAGGTTGAAGAAGGTTGACACACCACTCACTACCTGTGTAACACTAGGTAAATTTATTTAACCTTTCTGAGTCTTGGTTTCCCCAATTTAAAATGAGGATAATGATACCTGCATCTTAAGATTAAAATGTGTTATTAGAAATAAGAGCCTAACAGAGGCAGTTAGGTCCTTAATAAATATCATTTTAATACCCCCAATGCCCTTTGTGAGATTCTTGGGATGTGCAATCTCCAACCCCTGGGGGTGTTTATGAGTCATATTCTCTGTCTGGGCAGAACGAAGACAGCAGGCTCTGATGGCCTTACCTGATTCAGGTGCATTCCGTCCTGATCTAGGAATACCCTTACCCCCATTTGGGGTGCATAAATTCACAAAGTGAGGTTTTCCCAGTAGTGCAAGATTGTCTCATAGACTGCTTTTGCCTATAGACTCACAGTGGTAACGTGGTGGGGTCGTCAGCACCCAGTGTGTGGACAGCTCCTTCCCCTAGGACTTCCTTAATTCTAACTCTGAACCATGGCCTCTGCCCACATTGTCCTGCCTTTCTTTCTCTTCTTGCCACAGCTTTAAGCCTTGGGTCAGAGTCTGTAGGTCTGGTATACCAGAAGGTACCTGAAATTTAACCTAGATTAGAAATTTTTCAAACCAGATTAGAGAATTTAAAAAACCTATTCAGATAAATAAACTTTCTAAACCCATATCACTTCAACTTTTTAGGAAATGTTGCATGGTTATCAATTGAGGCTGATTCTGACAAAAAGTTTAGGTTTTACAGAAGCATAACTTTTAGAAGTTTTTTAACGAGCCCCTACTGGGTTGAAATTAATGTCTTTTATAGTTGCATTCTCCCTGGCTTTATTTTCCATGTCTTAGGAAAATGCCTAAGTAGCTGCTTCAGCTTTTCACAAATTATCAAGGGGATTAAGAGTGTATTTTGGAGGACTTGATCTTCTGGCCTTATTTTGAGAATATGTAGCTTAAATAATTCTCTCTCTTCTCCCCCAGAGGCAGGCATGGACTATGGAAGGAGGTGAATAATAACTGTTGCCATATGGAGTAGCTTTTGTGTTGTTTAAGGGAACTGAACTGAAACACACATATATTAATACATACAGAAGATTCTTAAATTTTAATATATAAAGCCAAAATGTCTGCATGTTGTCTTTAGAGCTGCTTAAATTGGGATCTTTCTTCTCTAAATTGGGTCGTGGGCTGACACATCTACACTTTGGTATTAAGGTGCCTGGCTGAAGATTCCCAAGAGTTCTTAGAAATACTCAACTGGCCCTACTTCTGGAAGGCTAAAAAAGTGAGCCAGCATTTACCACATAACTCTCACGTACCCAAATCTCAGTCAGAGGCTTTATGCATGTTATCTTGAGGAATTATCTCACAGCAACCCTGGGGAGGTGGATATTACTATCACCATCTCACAGATGGGGAACCTGAGGTGCGAGGAGGGCTACAACTTATTCAAGACCACTCGGTTCGCAAATGGAAGAGTCAAAATTGAAGCTCAGGTCAGTCTTAACACCAGACCATAGTTAAGTGTTAAGCCACCATCTGTGGCTTCAGGAACTCCAATGGGGGAAAAGGCTCTGATGGCATAATGTGGATTGAGCGTGGGGCACAAGGTTGCTGGTTCCAGGATGAATGTGGAAGGTTCAAGAGCATCTTCCACTTCTGTGAACCAGTGTCTCTCAAAAGTTGTCTTAGAAGCACAGGCTGGTGCTAGGATGGCTGCATTAGAATCACCTGGTGGGCATGTTAAGAATGCAAATACCAGCCAGGCTCATTGGCTCATGCCTGTAATCCTAGCACTCGGGAGGCTGAGGCCGGAGGATTGCTTCAGTTCAGGAGTTCAAGACCAGCCTGAGTGAGAGTGAGACACGCACCCCCGTCTCTACTAAAAAAAAAAAAAAAATAGAAAAATTAGCCAGGTGTCATGGTGTAGGCCTGTAGTCCCAGCTACTCTGGAGGCTGAGGCAGGAAGATCACTTGAGCCCAGGAGTGTGAGGTTGCAGTGAGCTATCGTGACACCACATTATGATCTATGATGTTGCACTCTATCCAGGGTAACAAAGGGAGACTCTATCTCAAAAAAAAAAAAATGCAAATACCTGGACCCCATTCCCAAAGATTCTAATTCAGTAGGTGTGTAACAGAGCTCAGGACTTTGAATGTTTAAAGATTTCTAGATGGTTCTGATGTACAGACATATTTAGGAACACACTGCTCTTGGCAACCTTTATAAACCTCAGGGGTTCCCCCTTCTACCATTAGTTATAAAACAATCCTCAGGGATTCAGAGGCAAGGCACGGTTCTAAAGGAGGAGCTATAGTCCCCGTGGAAGTGATCACACAGGACTTAGAGACTAGTTAGGACAGTGGTTCTCAATCAGAAGGAATGGTGGCATGTGTCAGTACTAGGGACACTTTCTCAAACCCAGAACACTTACTTCAGTTGAGAACCACTGCATCTGGATTATCCGATGAGCCTAGGAATGAATTTACTGGGCTTAAGAGATAACTGCCCAGGGATCAATGCTAACCACTTCTGCATCATTACAGAGAAGCCGCTGCATTCTCTACCATATCGTATATCTTCCAGGAGGACTATCTCCAGGAAACTTCCCATGTGTTTCCCCCATTACAACTAGAGGAGGTTTGCGCTTGGGGATTCTCTCTGGGCTTTCCTGGATAGGCATCTATGCTTTCTCCTTTGGGTGGTCTGGGACATGTTGGCAGCTGCCTGCACACTGAAGGAGGTCTGAGGTCAAATGGCCCTGGGTACAAAAGCACATTCATATGCTGTGTGAATGGCGGGACCTAAGGTGAACTGTCTAGAGGGAGATACTACTTCTCAGTTCCAGTTAATCCTTGCCATGCAGAAATTCAGGATAGCATGTGAACCAAACAATAGATTTCTGTAGGCCCCATGTACCATGTTTGTCAAAGGAATCAGTTCCATTTTGGAAGCTACAATTCTAAAGCATTTAGTCACTCCATGCTGTGTTGATTTAGCCACCTCTCAGTCTTAGTCTTTGCTTTGGGGAAGAGAAATTGGGGGAGAAGGGCTAGGGGAGAGCTAGTTTTTAACTATCACCAAACATGCTCTGATAGATTGTTCTAAAGCATCATACTGACGCACTGACAGATTTAAAATTCCACTGCTAAAAACCACTCATATCTTATTGCTGTCCAGACCCCAAAAGCCAAATGGCCCCAACTCAATGCTGTTAGAATTCCAACAGTAATACCTGTTTCTCTTCCTCTTGTCTTCCTAATGTCCCATGGAAACAGATCCCCTCCATTGACAAGCACCACCATCTGCAAACAGAGTAATTTGAAGTTGGCATTTCACTCTGCTTATCTCACCAACCCAGACTCCAAGGGAATTGGGGGATTTGACGATTTGCAAAGGAGATTTGACCTGCATCTCTCCCCCTCACCACCACAAAAGTGATTGTGAACTCATGCACCCATTCCTTCACTTTCCGAAATCCTTTAGTGTCAGCCTTTCGTGTTGCAAAGAAATAGTAGAGGGGTGGAATCAGTCATCAGGTGACAAATATTCTTTTTGCCTTGCAGCTCCTACTTCCACCAGTTCTCTTCTTTCCCACTCTCTGGTGGGTGAGAACTCTGGTGGGTAAATGTCTTTCCTGAGAAAGAAAGCCTCAACTAGGTGGGTGGTTCTGAAACAAAAATAGTGGCAAAGACTTGGCTGATGGAAAAGTATCCAAAGCAGTCTTGTGGGATCTTCCTGTCTCTTCAAAAGCAGTTGGGATCTGGATTCACAGATTAAAGGGACAATTCCTTTGATAAGGGTCTGTGTATGTCAAGTTCCCACCCAGAGCCATTGGCTCCCCTGAAGTATATGATATTTCTCACAAGGATGGAAAAAGAGGATAAAGATTTTCAGAATCCAAAATACTCATGCTTGTCTCTCCACACCCACCCCGACCCTCTGGTCTATCAGAATGGGAGTGGGGTAGAGTGTCAACCATGGAAAGTTCAGAAAAGCTCCCTAGGTGATTTTGATTCACTGCCCCTTCCGCTGCCACAATACCCTTGATCTAGTCTGAATTGAGAACCACTGAACTGAGAATTACCCAGCCATTGGGTTACTTTGGGAGTATTGTGGCTACATGGAGTCTATAAACGAGGTGCCCATTAAAACACACACACACACACAAAAACTTGGACCTTAATTAAAATTATAGATGAGATTAGACATATGTGTAATCACCTGAAGTAGACAGGGGTGGTTCCTATACATAATTGAAGCTATTACTAAGCCTAAAGAATGTGTCAAATTGAATGGATGGTAGTGCAGAAGAAAGAGAAGATTGATCAGTCAAGAGAACATAGACAGAAGGAAGTCCCTGGAGCAAGGATTAGTAGTGCCCATTCCTGAGGGAGCCTCAGCAATCAGACCTTTAGCATCATGGACCATTGGCAAAGCCACCACTATCACGAGAAAGATGAGTCAGGACACCTTAGGCTAATGTCAGTAGGTATCCATCAATCTAGTGTTAATTCCTTGCTTCTTCAAGCAACCTTCTGACCCACGCTCTTATAGGGAGAGAAAGTGCTAGTCTGTATTTCTGGACCCCAAGACAGTGATCTTTCATGGTAAAAAGCTTTTGATTGATCATGATTTGGAATCCTATCAAGCTTGATCCCAAGGCTCTATATGATATGACCCAAACTTATTCTTCAACCTCATCTTAAATAAGTAAAGGTGACATAATATGAATTTCTTTTTATCTAGCTATCTATTTATCTATCTATCTATATAAATGGGGTCTTGCTATGTTGCCCAGGCTGGTCTTGAACTCCCAGACTCAAGTAATCTTCCCACCTCAGCCTCCCAATACACTGGGATTATAGTCATGGGACACCGCACCATGATTTGGGGCCATGATTTTCCTTTAAAAGGATTATTTTTTTTAGGTGAAATTCACATAACATGAAATTAACCATTTAAAAGTAAAAAAGTTAGTGATGTGTATTAAATTCACAACGTTGTGCAACCACTACCTCTATCTTTCAAAACATTTTCATCACTCCAAAAGGAAACTCTCTAGCCAATAGGCAGTTTCTCCCTATTCTTCCTTAGACTCTAGCAACCACCAATATTTCTGTATGGATTTACTGATTTTGAATATTTCATATAAATGGAATCATGTAATGTATGACTTTTTTTGCCTGGCTCCTTTTATTTAACATAATGTTTTCTTTCACATTATGGCATGTAGTAGTACTTAATTCCTTTTCTGGCTGAATTATATTCCATTGTATATATATACAAACCACAATTTGTTTATTCACTCATCCATTGATGGACATTTGGGCTGTCTCTACCTTCTAGCCATTGTAAATAGTGCTATTGTGAACATGCAGGCACATGTATTTGTCTGAGTACCAGTTTTCAGGTCTTTTGGGTATCTATCTAGCAGTGTAATTGCTGGATGATACAATAATTCTATGTTTAACTTTTTGAGGAACCACCCAACTGTTTTCCACAGCAGCTGAACAGTTTCACATTCCTACCAGCGATATGAAAGGATTCCAACTTCTCCACATCCTCATCAACTCTTGTTACTATAGCCCTCTTAGTCACACTTAGGTGTGAGGTAGTACCTTGTGGTTTTGATTTGCATTTCTATAATGACTAATGATGTTGAGCATCTCTTCATGTGTTTTTTTGCCATTCATACATCCTCTTTGGAGAACTGTCTGATCAACATTTTTGCCTTTTGTTTGTTTGCTTGTTTACAGATGGGGCCTCACTATGTTGCCCAGGCTAGTCTTGAACTCCTGGCCTCAAGCAATTCTCCTGCTTCAGCCTCCCGAGTAGCTGCGCCTACAGGCATATACCACCACACTCAGCTCTTTTTGCCTGGTTTTAAATTGGGTTGTTTGTATTTTATTGTTGAGTTGTAAGAGTTCTTTATATTCTGGATAGTAGGCCCTTATCAGATACATAATTTACAAATACTTTCAACCATTCTGTAAGTTCTCTTTTCGCTTTCCTAATAATGTCCTTTGATGCACAAAAGTTTTTAATCTTGACAATGTCCAATTTATCTATTTTTTCTTTGATTGCTCATGATTTTGGTGTCATATCTAATAATCCACTGCCAAATCCAAGATCATGAAGATTCACCTTTGTTGTCTTCTAAGAGTTTTATGGATTCAACTTTTATGTTTAGATTATTGATCCATTTTGAGTTCAATTTTGTTTGTGGTATAAAGTAGTGGTCCCACTTCATTTTTTGCATGCAGTTATCCAGTTGTTCCAGCACCATTTGTTGAAGAGACTATTCTTTCCTCATTGGACGGATTTGGCATCTTTGTCAAAAATCAACTGGCCATAATTATATGGGCTTATTTCTGGACTCCCAATTCTCTCCCATTGGTTTATATATCTATCCTTGTGCCTGCACCACTGTTTTGATTACTGTACCTTAGCAGTAAGTTTTGAAATCATAAAGTGTGAGCTTTCCAATTTTGTTCTTCTTTTTCAGTATTATCTTGGCTATTCCTGGCCCCTTGCTTCTATTTGAAATTGAGAATTGGTGTTTCCATTCCTCCAAAAAGGTTATTAATAATATGATAGGGATTACATTGAATACTTTGGATAGTATTACCATCTCAATAATATTGAGTCTCTAATCCATGAACACAGAATGTCTTTCCATTTATATAGACCTTCCTTAAATTTTTTCAGCAATGTTTTATAGTTTTCAGTGTGCAGATCTTTCACTTTCTTGGTTAAATTTATTCCTGGGTATTATACATTTTGGGGGGGGGAAGCTAAAAAGGACCATTCTCACTGGTATATAGAGAATAGACCTTATAGGAGAAAGGGTAGAAGCATCAAGATGTATTGGATACTCCTGGGGAGAGATGATGGTAGCCTGGACAATAAGGTAGTCTTGAGAATGTCAAGGAGAGGTTGGATTCAGGATAACTTTTGAAGATAGAGCCAAAAGATATGATGGCTGAGATATGAGAAAGAGCTTAGTCAAGGATCACTTTAAGGTTTTTGACCTAAGTAACTGGTGAATGGTGGTACCATTTGCTGAGATGGAAAATGCTGGACAAAGTACAAGGGAAACACAAATAATTTAATTTGGACAAACTGAATTTGAGTTGCCTTTTAGGCATGGTAAATGTTTATCATAATTTATAATTACATATTCATTTGTTTGCTTCTTTATCAACTACTGTGTCCCCCAGTAGATAGTAAACTCCATGAGAGTAAGAACCAATCCTGTTTTAGTCACTATCATATCCTCACACCTAGCACAATGCTTGGCACATGATAAATTATCACTAAATATTTTTTAAATAAATCAAAATGCAAGGCTAGGTTGAGCTGGTCTTTCCTGTACACCTGACTTAAAACATGTCTTTCAGCTGGGCGTGGTGGCTCACGCCCGTAATCCTAGCACTACGGGAGGCTGAGGCGGGCGGATCGCTCAAGGTCAGGAGTTCGAAATCAGCCTGAGCAAGAGCGAGACCCCGTCTCTACTAATAATAGAAACAAATTAATTGGCCAACTAAAGATATATATAGAAAAATTAGCCGGGCATGGTGGCGCATGCCTGTAGTCCCAGCTACTCGGGAGGCTGAGGCAGAAGTATTGCTTCAGTCCAGGAGTTTGAGGTTGCTGTGAGCTAGGCTGATGCCACGGCACTCTAGCCAGGGCAACAGAGTGAGACTCTGTCTCAAAAAAACAAAAAAACCAAAAAAAACATGTCTTTCAGATGCACATACTTGTATTTTACTTATCACTGCATTTCTTGCACTCTTTCATTTGGTAAGAAGTGAGGTTCCTGTTTTCAAAGTTTGATAGATCATGAAATGCCTCTCCCCCATCTCCCTACTCTCACTTTCCCTTTCCATCCATGCAATCTCTGGTACAATGGCATAACTTAACAAATCCCAAGAAAAATAGGAAAAAGAAAGACCTGGTACTTCTCAATAACAATATCTAATGTTTATTGAGTGCCAACTATGTGCCAGGCACCATGTAAAATGCTCTATATCCTCCCATCTATTGCTCACAACAAATGTATCAGCATAAAGCCTGAAGCATCATTTTACTTTTTCAATATTAGGGTCATATGCTTTGTAATACGAGCTTGTCCACAGAGCCAAAGGGAAGACTTGAGATGGGTACACTAATTTATTTAAGTGAATATATATCAATATCATGTTTTAAAAAGGTGCTGTCTGTGCCAGCATAAATAAAGCCTTGGAGAATCTTGCGATTGAGCAAATAACTATCTTCAAGTTAAAGTACCTTCAATAAACATTTACTGAGTCTTACTATATACATGTTGGTGAGGGTGAGACACAAAATAGATGATATGGGTTTAGCTGCCAAGAGTTTATGACTTTCAACAGGACTCTTCTGAGATCAGACAGCCACAAAACAAAAAATGAAAGGAGGGAGGGAAGGGAAGGAAGGAGACCATTTACTGTAGTTTAACCAAAAGACTATTGTGTTTTCCTGTTCACTGGCAAATCATTTGTTTAGGGATCCATGGAGAAGGAGAGTGGATGTGGGCATTAATTGCACCTGGTCTGAAAGTTTCTCAGCCTGAGGCCAGGCTCTAAACATCTAGAACACTATTCAGGTAGTCCCTGCCAATCAGTTAAAATTGGCTCATGAATCAAAGCCTATGACCATCCTTGACTCCTAGCTCTTTTGAATGCTTCACCAAGTTTAAAAGACAACGAAAAGGCAATGAGCAGCCTCCAGGCCAATCCTTCTTCAGGGGTTTGGGGAGAGCTGGATCCAGAATAGGGAAGGGTCATCAGACAAGCCCTGGAAATCTGCCCATTGGTGGCCTCTCTCCCCAACCCCACTATTAAGCTCGGGAAGGCCCCTCAAGGCCCTCTATATCTAAACATGGTTCATGTGTCTAAAAAGCACTCTCCTAAAAATATCCCAATAGCAAACTCACAGTGATCTGTCTCAGAATGTGGAGGCTCCAAAAGTGAATGCTATTCTTCGATGAGGGTGCCTTGCTAAGGCAGGAAGGACACAGACAGTCACTTCCCATCCTCAGTGTGGGATGTGCTTAATGACTTGTTCCCAAAGAGTACAGTATGGAAGAGGGGGAGGAAGTAACTTTACAATGCAGAAAATGGAAAACACTATCTCAGCCCCGCAATCAAGATCAACATCAACAGAGATACATCATCTTGATAGCATGTGCCCTTGCTATGACGTGATGAGCATGGCACTTTATCCCTATGGCCTTCCTACCAAAAACCCATAGCCCCAGTCCAACCATGAGAAAAATTTCAGATAAACCCAAATTGAGAGACAAAATACCATACCAGTACCGCTCAAAACTTTTAAGGTCATTAAGGACAAGAAAAGTCTGAGAAAGTGTCACAGGAGGCTAAGGTGATACGACAACTAAATGTAATACGGTATCCTGGCTGGAATCCTGGAACAAAAAAGGAACATAAATAGTGAAATCTGATAGAGTGTGGATTTTAGTTAATATTAATGTACCAGGGTACAGTGGTACGTGCCTGTAGTCCCAGCTACTTATGAGGCTGAGGCAGGAGGATCGCTTGAGCCCAGGAGTTCAAGGTTGCAGGGAGCTGTGATGACACCATGGCACTCTAGCCTGGGTAACATAATTATACCCTGTCTAAAAAAAAAAAAAAAAAAAACAAAAAAAAAAGAAAGAAAGAAAAGAAAGAAAAAGCACCATAGTGATGTCAGATGTTAATAATGGATGAAACTGGATGGCAGGTATATGGGAACTCTGTACTATCTTTGCAACTTTTTTTAAAATCTAAAACTATTCTAAAATAAAAAGCTTATGAATCAAAAAGGGTGCAAAGATTGGAGCCAGAGCAGAGATGACACATTTCAGCCCTGTCATCCCCACACAGCCACCCTGGCTGGATTTGTCTGTGTGGCCTCCCTGCCAGTCCATTCATCCCTTATAAGGCATATCCACGACGTCCTTGCCCTCTGTAAGGCGCTGGGCGTCCAGGTCCCCAGGACAGTTCTGAAGGAAATGTGCTGCTTCAGTGCCATCCAAGAAGACACCTCTGAAAAGGAAGCAGGCATGGGTGTGAATCCAAGCACAGCTGCTTGAAACCTGGAGTGGAAGTTTCGTCTCCTAAAATTCTCATTTGGCAAGAGCCTTAGCTGTTTTTCTCATTTTTGTAGATCAAGAAACTGGGACTCAGTAAAATTGAGCAACTTATTTAAAGGCCAGTGGCTTCAGCCATACCATATTTATGTGTAATGGTAGTTGTTTCAATGTTAGTGGAATACACCTCCCTTTTTTTTTTTTTTTTTAAATAGATTCTGACACAGAGCCCTAATACACAGAGAACAGACAGGAAGTGAGCTGATCTGGCTGGGAAAAGGCTGGAAACTGCAGCTCTAGCCATACATTTACCCTTTTACAACCTTCCAACAGGGCCCCTATGGAATCCTTGGGAACAGAGTTTACATCTGCTTTCCTACAAGTTCACTTTAAGGCTGAGTATTATTCCAGCATGGAATTATTCCATAATTTACATAACTGATCTCTTATTGCTGGACATCCCATTTGTTTCAACTTTTCATTATTATAAAGAATGCTACAATGAGCATTCATCTTTGCACCTATTTCTGACTATTTTATTATGATATGGAAGTTTTAGATCAAAAGGTATTTTAATGCTTTTTAAACCTATTAACAAATCACTCTTTATAATGGCTATAAGAATTTACAGTCCTAGCAGCAATATTCATGAGTGGCCTATTTCCCTATAACATAGTCAACACTAGATTTTAGCATTATTTTTCATTTGGCCAATCTGATACAAGAAAAGTGGAATATATGCATGTCTTTGATTACTACCAGGGCTAAACTTTTGGGTTGAATTTTATTGGCTAGTCAAGTATCTTCTTTTGTGTTCTTAGCCCATTTTTCAAATTTTGGATGTGGGTTTTTTGCTTGTTTTTTATTTAGTAAAATTTCTTCAAAAATTAAGACTATTAAGTCTTTATCATATAAGTACAAATATTTTTAGTGTTAATTTGTCATATGATTTTTAAATATTTATGTGTTCAAATCTACTAACCTTTTCTTTCCTTTATAGTTTGTGCCTTTTTGTATTATGTTTAGAAATGTCTTCCATATCCCAAATATTTTCATTTAGTGGTAATCCTTCCGTGATATGAGTGTTAACACTTCTTTAATGATAATTGCTGTAGTGCAGTAGTTAAGAGTAAAAGCTGTAGGATACAAAGTTTCAGTTAGACAGGAGGAATAAGTTTTAAGATCTATGGCACATCATGGTGATTATAGTTAATAATAATGTATAGTATATTTCAAAATCACTAAAAGTCAATTTCAAATGTTCTCACCACAAAAAAAGAAAAAGACAAGGCCCTGGGCAGTGGCTCACACTTGTAATCCTAGCACTCTGAGAGGCTGAGGCAGGCGGATCGCTCAAGGTCAGGAGTTCGAAACCAGCCTGAGCAAGAGCGAGATCCCCGTCTCTACTAAAAATAGAAAGAAATTAATTGGCCAACTAAAAATATATAGAAAAAATTAGCCGGGCATGATGGTGGGAGCCTGTAGTCCCAGCTACTCAGGAGGCTGAGGCAGGAGGATTGCTCAAGCCCAGGAGTTTGAGGTTGCCGTGAGCTAGGCTGACTCCACGGCACTCTAGCAGGCAAAACAGTGAGACGCCTTCTCAAAAAAAAAAAAAATTAGCTGGGCATGGCATCTCTCGCTGTAGTCCCAGCTACTCAGAAGGCTGAGGCAGGAAGATCGCTTGAGCCTAGGAGTTTGAGGTTGTAGTGAGCTATGATGTCACTGCACTCTAGCTGGGGCGACAGAGTGAGACTCTGTCTCAAAAAAAAAAAAAAGAAAAGAAAAGAAAAGTATACAAGGCGATGGTTATGTTGATTAGCTTGATTTGATCATTCCACATTGTATACCTATATCAAAATATCACAGTATACCCTATACATATATATAATTATAATTTTCCAATTAAAAATTTAAAAATATATTTTAAAAGAAAGAATAAGATACATACAAAAAAAGATAGTAAAAGGTATAGGATTAGTTGGCCTTGGATTTGAATGCCAGCTACCCCAACTTATTAACTGAGAGACCTCGATCAACTTAAATTTTTTGAACTTCAGTTTACTGATCTGGAAAACCAGAAATAAAATTAACAGCACCAACCTCCTAGAATTGTCCTGATGCTCAGATTAGTTAATGCTTATGGCATGCTTGTCATCGGGTCTGGTACATAGTAAACGATAACATGAGTGTTATTGCATTCATTTTTATTTATTTGGGTATATGATGTGACACAGGGATTTAGGTTTTCTTCTCACCCCACATCTTTAACCAATTTCTTTCAAGCATTTTCTGAATGATTCGTCATTTCATGATTGATTGGAACATCCAATCTCTGCTACTTATGAAATCATGACCTTGGGAAAGGTGTTTAGTTCTCTATGGTTCAGCTTTTGCATCTTAAAAATGAAGACAATAATAATACCTTCCTTATAGGATTTCTGGGAGGATTAAATGAGATAATACACTAAAGCACTTTAAATAGCCCACCTGCACAGTTAGCATTTAATAAATGATAACTGCTGTTATTAAATAACAGACTGATCTGAATACATCCTAACAACATGGATCTTAGGGCAATGAAAATAATTTATTGTTGATTGAAAAATGTGCTAGTGCTAGGACAGGTCTTCAGCTGAGCCATCTTCTGAATTTACACCAGTATATCATGCAGTCCAACTACAGTCTGATGTGTTCACCCAGAATACGGAGGCATAAGCAGCTGACACAGCCCCTGGCTGTCCTTTGTGACCCTCAGACCCCACTTTGCATCCAGCATCTCACCAGAATGGAGTCTCTCTGCCTCCTTACTAGGTTTGGGAACATGACATTAAAAATAGGATTGTCCAGATTTATTTGGTGATAACATGTTCTGACAGTATTTAGCCTATGGGCCATGTACATTTTCATCCTCTCTTCTCAGTGAAGAGATTGCCTGGAGCAATGTCATGTGTCTAGAAATATTGCCTTCTCAATTGTCAACAAAGTAAAAGAGAGTCATTTCTTAAATTTGTTTGGGATGCTGGGTTTGCAAAGCACTTTCCCATCCATTATCCTTCAATCTCCAAGTAAACACTCCAGAGAGGCAAGGCAGGGCAATCATTTGCACTTAACGGCTACGAAAACAGAGGCTTGTATGGTTAAGTCTTAGCCAAGTGGGCTAAACCTCTTCTCACTCCTGATTCCATCTCTGTGTCCTACACCAGGCTTCCCACAATTCCTGGGCTCCCTCAAAATATTCAACATATTGATGTACGCCCCCTTACTTTGGTATTTATCCAGCTTTATGACTTTTTTCAACTTGTCTAAAACTTCCCTGTGTTTAGAGCCACAAATTGATAATTACACTTTTTTTGGGTTAGGTGAGGCTGATCTCAATCCATTAGAGTAGCACAGGCATTCTGCACTCAGTTCCTTGCCGTTCTCTGTCATGGGGACCAACAACCCCCCTAGCTGTAGGATGGAGGCTGGAACTCTGAAGTGACTCCAAACAGATCCACAGTTACCCTGAGCAATAATGGTGGTAGACAATCTATTACCAACACACAAATCTAGGCATACTGAGGTCCCCTGGAAAATATACTCTACTATTTCTCAGTCTAGTAACTTTTTTAAAATTGATAGTATGTGGGAGATTAAGATAAGTTTGCTAACTTAGTATACCAAGTAAGAATAGTAAATCATTACCATCATAAAACAACAATATAAGGATATTTTCACACCAAGAAGGCAGGAGAGATAGAATCTCAGAATAAAGGATAATACATTTAACTTTATGAAGAACTCACAAATCATCTTTATATTTCTTGTTCTATAGAGGTCTATGTGAAACACTTCATCAGGCACTTGCTCTGGGGCTGGCATTTGGAATCACTGCCCTGGGAATTACAACATCAACATCGTTTTCACACTTTTTGGCCTGGCATTCTTAATTTCTGATGTGTTTAGAGCTGGAGAATTCCTGGCCTGAGAAGAAACATCTATGGACTAACAATAAAGGTTCTCTGAACATCTGAGTTGGAGCCAAGACTTGTGAATCATTTTTTCTGGATATACTATTAAAAGCAGTGAACATGATATAATTAGGTATCATTTGGAACAGTGCATTTGTTTTTGTAGTGGTTGGGATGACATGTTAATCCCCGGAAGTCTTAGGCCAGGAATAGTTATGGAATCTGCAGTCAGCAGAGGGAAGCATCTGATTGGATATTACTTGTTACTGCAACCCATGGAGAAGTTGTCACCTACAGATGAGATCTTGATCTTTGTATATGATCAATACACATTTTTAAAAACCCTATTGTGAACATTTGGGCAGACATTATAAATGTCACTATAAGTCAAAAGCATAGTAACTAAGAGAAGGCAAGGGATGGAGAGAGGCAATAACATTTTTTGAGTGTCTACCATGTGTCAGACATAGGTAAGCAAACCCAATACCATTCACCATAACCTTGAAAAATAAAGCAATTATCCTTATTTTACAAGTGAGAAAATTGAGGTCAAAGATAGAGAAATTAGCCACACCTGTAATTCTAGCTACTTAGGAGGCTGAGGCAGGAGGATCACTTGACTCCAGGAGTTTAAGACCAGCCTGGGCAGCACCGCAAGACCCCATCTCTAAAAAAAGAAAAAGATAGAAAATGTAAACACTTGAACAAGATCACATAGCTGAAAAGTGGCAGAGTTCAAGTCTGCTTGATTCCAAAACCATGCTCTCTACACACTATTACTAGAGAAAAGAGAACCAAGACCTAGTGCCCCAACATCTTTTAGCATATAAAATATAAACAATTGGAACTAAAAACACTTGTAGTTTAAAACTAAAGGGAAGGTCAGGTGCGGTGGCTCATACCTGTAACCCCAGCACTTTGGGAGGCTGAGGCAGGAGGATCCTTGAGCCCAAGAGTTCAAGACCAGCCTGGGCACATGGCAAGACCTTGTTTCTACAAAAAATTTTAAAAATTAGCCAGGTGTGGTGGCACATGCCTACAATCCAGCTACTTGGGAGGCTGAGGCAGGAGGATTCCTTGAGCCCAGGAGTTTTAGGTTGCAGTGAGCTACAATGATGCCGCTGCACAGTAGCCTGGGCAACAGAGCAAGACCCTGTTTCAAAAAAAAAAAAAAAACCTAAAGGGGACTTTCTTAAACTTGATAAAGATAACAATCTTTATGAAAAAAAGTAGGTCTGTGAAAAACCTACCTACCAATAGCTGTGGGTTTTTTTTGTTTTTTTTTTTTTGTTGTTGTTGTTTTTTTAGTTTTGCTCTCATCACTTCTATTTAACTGTTCATTAGAGGTCCTAGCCTCTGTAATAGGTCAAGAAAAATAAACAAAAAGCCTAAACATTGGAAAAGGAAAAATAAAGCGGCTTTTATTTACAGATTAATATGATTAGAGAATCCTTAAGAACCTAGAAAAAAGCTACTACAACTAATAAATGAACTTAGCAAAGCTACAAAAGGAAAAGTCAGGCTGGGCGCAGTAGCTAACACCTGTAATCCTAGAACTCTGGGAGGCTGAGGCAGGTGGATTGCTCAAGGTCAGGAGTTCGAAACCAGCCTGAGCAAGAGCAAGACCCAGTCTCTACTACAAATAGAAAGAAATTAATTGGCCAACTAAAAATATATAGAAAAAATTAGCTGGGCATGGTGGTGGGTACCTGTAGTCCCAGCTACTCGGGAGGCTGAGGCAGAAGGATCACTTGAGCCCAGGAGTTTGTGGTTGCTGTGAGTTAGGCTGACACCATGGCACTCTAGCCCGGGCAACAGAGTGAGACTCTGTCTCAAAAAAAAAAAAAATCAATATAAAAATATCAAGTATATTTCTATATACCAGTAATAAACCACTGGAAGATGAAATTTGAAAACCAATACCATTTACAATGACATCTTGAAATCTTGAACACTTCCAGAAATGTAACACAACATGTTCAAGACCTATATACTGAAAAGTACAAAACATTGCTCAGGAAAATTAAAGAAAACCTAAACAAATGGAGAGATATACCGTGTTCATGGCCCAAAAGACTCAATATTGTTAAGATGTCAATTCTCTTCAAATTGATCTATAAACTCAATGAAATATAAATCAGAATCCCATAAGGCCTTTTTCTCAGGGTGGAAATTGACAAGCTAAGTCTAAAATATGTGTGGAAGTGCAAATGATCTAGAATAATCACAATAATTTTGAATAAAAAAGAACAAAGTTAGAAGACTTAAATAACCTGATTTCAAGATGTACTATAAAGCTATATTAACCAAGACAATGTGGTATTGAAGACCTATACATATTTGGTCAAATTATTTTTCAACAAAGGTGCTGTGATAATCCAATGGAGTAAAGATAATCTTTTCAACAAATGATGCTGGAACAACTGGATATCCAAATTGGGGTGGAGGGTAGGAGGAACCTGGACCTTTATGTCACATTACGCACAAAAATAAACTCTAAATGAATCATAGACTCAAATGTAAAAGCTGAAAATATAAGAAAAGAATTATTACAGCCTTAGAGTAGGCGAAGATTTCTTGGGACACAAAAGCATTAGCCATAGAAGAAAAAAATGGTAAATTGCACTTTATCAAAATTTAAAACTACTATTCTTCAAAAGCAATAGCTAAGAAGATGAAAAGGCAAGTCACAGACTTGGAGGAAATACTCACTATATATGTCACATATACATATATATCTGACAAAGGACTTACGTACAAATAGTGTAACAAACACCTATGCTCAATTTAACAAGTGGGCAAAAGATTTGAATGGACACTTCACAAGTCATATACAAATGACCAAGGAGAACATGAGAATATATTTACCTTCACTTTCACTAATAATGAGAGAAATACGAATTAAAACCACAAAGTGATACCACTCCATATCCACTAGAATGTATTTCAGAATATATTTTTGAATTTTAGAATGGCTAAAGTTAAAAAGACTATAGTCCCAAGTGTTGGTGAGGATGAGAAGTAGAACTATCATATGTTGCTGGCGGGAATATAAAATGATACAATCACTTTGGAAAATAGTTTAGCTATGTCTTTTAAAGTTAAACATACTTACATTATGATGCAGCCATCTTATTTTGAGGTCAAGAGAAATGAAAACACATGTCCACACAAAACCTGTACACTCACGCTAACAAGCTTTATTCATGATCACCAAAGGCTGGAAATAACCCCAACGTCCATCAACTGATGGATGAGTAAACAAATTCCTCTATACTAGGGAATACTACTCAGCAATAAAAAGAAAAGATTTACTGATCCATGCAACAACATGGGTGAATCCCAAAAACATTTTGAGTGACAGAAAAATTTTATATAAATGGGATTATACAGTATAATCCCATTTATATAAAATTCTAGAACAGGCAAAACTAGTCTATAGTGATGGGAAGTAAATAAACGGTTTCCTGGAGTCAAGGCTGGAGGGATTAACTGGGTCAAGGATAGTAACGGTCTCTCTTCCATGGGGTAATGATTACATGGGTATGAATGTTTGTCAAAGCTCATTGAACTTAAAATATTTATTGGATGTAAATTCCAGCTCAATAAAGTTGATTTTAAAAGTAAAAATAAAAAAAATAAAAAAGTAAAAATAACATTTTGGATTTAAAATTTTTGTAACTTCTTAGTTCTGTCATTGTGCTAACAACTGTATAAAAAGGATTGCACAGATCCAACAATGTCATGTTGTTGTGAACCGGCGATCTTTTTCTGAAAATGATAGCCTAGGCAGGTGGATAGAGGTGACATCTGACCAAGCAGAAGGAGCCCACTGCTCCAAAATTATTTGTATTAATAGAGTACTGCTTGCAATCTGAATGTACCAGCAGCAACAGATTTGGAAGGCAGAAGACAAGGGCAAAGTCATAGGGATAGCCTGTGGAGAGAAGAGATGAGGCCATGGGAATCCCAGACAGGGTAGTAGGAAAAGTCATTAGATGCTCTCGTCTCTTCAATCTTGAAAGAATTCCTGAAAGGGCAATATTGAAGGATCAGGGATGTGCTCACTCCGGCGGTTGGGAATTCAGAAGTCACAGTAAGGTATCCAACCCAGGAGAGTAAAATTACAGAGAAACATTGCGTAATGGATGGACCCATTGCAGACATCTATCCTAAAGAAATATTTTCATGTGTGCATATGGAAACATGGATGGGACCACGCCTTGAAGCCTTGTGTGTAAGAAATGTCAGCAACTTAAATGGGAAGGGATTCAATGAAGCAAGGCACATCTGTTCCATAGCGACCCTCTCAGTGCCCACACACAGGACCCGGGATTCACTATAGGTCTGCGCATGCCGACAGACTTCCAGATACGAGCACCTGCAGCTCCTTGGCGGAAGGCTTTTTGTGGCCACCAGAGCCCTCTCTGCCCAGGTGCATGGAAAACCAAAAGTACCTGGGAGTCAATGCCGCTCTGAAGCAGCCCTCAATCAACCGCAGATGGGACTCCATAGATAAATACTCCGGCTCTCTTTAGGTAGAAATGTGCTACAATTGTGCGGTACATTGGCTCCTAGAATCTCCCCGTAGAACTGAGCTCTGGTTTTACTTACAGTGATGACTTGCTTGATAAAACACCCTTTATTGGCTTCCTTCCCTTCCTCGTCTCACTTCCCCATCCCCCTGTTTTCTGGGATCACCTCCCACATACAGTAATTGCACTGAAATCCTGTCTCAAGGTCCCCCTTTAACTACAGCATTTTGAAAGAACAAAGCAGATCAAAAAATAGGTTATTGTGAAAAGATCACCATAACATATTGTTAAGTGAAAAGCATTTTATAGGACTAGATGTGTAGTATTATATAATAGCATGTATTTAAAAAACACAAAAAATAAGACCATACCTTTCTAAACGTGTGCGTGTGTGTGCAAATGCACGTAAAATGGCTAGTTGGGACACACGCTTCACTGATCATAGTGGTTAGCTCTGAGGAGAGTAGATGAAAGGGTGAAGGGCAAGTTTTGCTTAAACAGTAAACTTTTTGAATTTTTAAAAACAAGAATTTCTTCGTGAATTACTTGTGTTTTTAAAATAAGTTTAAAGTACTTTATAATGGGATGGAAGAGCTCAGTTTACTTCAGCTTAAGAACCAACACTGGGCACTGGGGAAGCAGAGAAAAATAGAAGCCCAGTCCCTGCCCTTGGGGAGATCCCAGAGCACCAAAAGCAACAGGCAGTAAACATCTGCAAGGCCAGGTGACAAATACCAGGTGACAGAAGTAAGCAGAGGGGCTGCGAGAACCCAGAGGTGGGGCCCAGTCAGCCATCTGTAACAGAAAGTCATTTCTCCCTCACCTGCCCTGCAGGGTTTTGGGTATACTTCACCCAAAATGACTACAGCTCCGTCAGCAGAGCTGAAGGTATAACGATTAAGAATTAAGCAAATCAAGCGCTTGCCACCCGGGCAGAATAAAGACAGTTTTAATGGAAGGATAATGACATCCCCGGAGAGATGTCCTGGAGCAGGAATTTATCAGTGCTTCCAGCACACCCAAGAATTTTCTAGGGGACAATCACATTGACACAATGACCCTGGCTCTTTGGATCTCCCATTGGCCTCCCCTCCACACCCCCGTCTGCTCCCCACCCCACCCCACGCTCTGAGACAATGCCCATCAAGCAACCTTCCGTTGATGATCTAGTTTTCCATGGAGGCTTGCTAGAGAGAGAAAATGTACCACTCGAGGAGACAAGTATTACAACCCAGCTGTCACTTGAAGGCAAACAAGTGGCCTGTTTCTTACCTCTGGGACCTTATTATGAGGCTCCTTAGCCCATGGTTCCAACTTTAGAGTCGCTGCACATTAGAGTCTACTGGGGAGCTTTTAAAAATCCTGATGCTCAGGTCACACCCCATACCTATTAGGTGGTGGCAGTGTGGGAGGATGCCAGGCACTAGTATGCTGAAGCCAGCTGCTCTAGTGAGCCTGCTGTGTGCATCTCTTCCCAACTCTGCCTTCAGTGATATCATACTGGTAGATTGAAATCAACCATGGTGGAAGTTTTTGCACCATGGATATTGGCTACAAATCAGGGCTTTTTTATTCTTTCTAGACAGCCAATTGTTAAACATTTACCAGCATACCATTAAAGCCAGGCATGAGTATTTTCTAAAGATCCCCAGGTGATTCCAATGTGCAGCAAGTTCTGGGAATGACCTTTGTCTTAGTTGTGCCTACACAATACTCAGTGTAGTCTTGGAGAACTTGGTTTCACCGACTAACTCTAGGAATAGCTATTAAAGGCGGCAGCTTTCTTTCTAACCTGGGACCACTGTCTTTGAAGATTTTCCAAGAAGGCAACTTTTATTCCATTGTGAAAGCTGAGCCCTATAACTTGGTATATTAGGGTGGATGGGTGGAAGTTTTGTGTATGGCTCATTATTGCCCTTTTGATGAAAAGTATAGTGCATTTGGAGTCCAAGCTGAAAATAGATCCAAGGCCTGTATAACATT
This sequence comes from Lepilemur ruficaudatus, assembly GCA_963574885.1. Classification (NCBI taxonomy): domain Eukaryota; kingdom Metazoa; phylum Chordata; class Mammalia; order Primates; family Lepilemuridae; genus Lepilemur; species Lepilemur ruficaudatus. Next base: position 27,762 of record CAUYRT010033349.1, on the reverse strand, counting down.
ATGAAATGCCCTCATTTTATTGCTATGTCCAATGCATGTGAGTTATGCTTTCATTTATTGAGCCTTAAGAAGTCAAAGTAATAAAGGGTACCTATGAATAGGAAGCATAACAATTTTGGAATATATTTTAAAACTTTTTTTTTGTTAACTTTAAGATAAAATGTTCATCTCTGATTTACCAGAGAAAAAGGAAAGTTTTTGGTATTATCTGACTCACATGGCCAAAGATGTGGGTCAAGTCTAAGGTTTGGTCCTGGGGTTTGGAGCTGAGATGAATATCCCACTCAGCAGCTGAAAAATGGAGAGGAGTAAGATGAGGCCAAGGTCCTCAGACACCTGCAAAGGGAGCTCTCGTTGGGGCTCAAGGCTGTGTTGTTGAGATGGGCGGAGGATCAGCTGTGGGGGAAGAAGGCGCAGGCAGTACATGAACTTAGATTTGTCTAGCCTCACCCAGTCCCCAGCTTGTTGTCCTGTCTCTATCTTAGTTGCTAATGACTCCCCGACTGATTCTTCTACTGTCTTCTCTGGCGCTTCTCTTGCCATGCCTTCCTGGAGCTGATCCTGGACATGCTCTTTGTCCTGCAGCACTATCAGATGCCCCCAAGGTTTGCAGCCTTGCTCACACTCTCTCGTATCAAGCCTCTGGCTTTACTTTGGCATTGACTGCTTTATGTCCTGTCACAAGGCTGACGGGGGACCTGAAGGAGCTCAGGAAAAGGGATGAGGGGAACTAGGAGAAGCGGTTTACAATTTACTAGGATTTAAGCGTCACATCTCATCTCTCCAACCAACTCCCCAAATAGAAGAGCACTGCAAATGGAGATACCAGGAAAATATTAACAAGTAAGCAATGCATAGAAGCAAAAAGGAAAGTACCTATACTGAGTGGCTACTCTGTGTCAGGCATTGTGCTAGATGTTTCACGTAGTAATGCATGACTTTATTTAATTCTCTCAATATTACTTTCTATTTCAAAATAGGTGTTACAACTCCCATTACACAGATGAGGATACGGAAGCTCAAAAACATTAAGTGCCCATAGCATCACTTCCTCTGCCATTTCTTCCAAGAATGTGGGGTGCAATGGGAAGAGTAGGCACTGTAGTGCTGGCCGGTTCTGGCTTTGTCACTCACTAGCTGTGTGAGGTTTGATAAGTTACCTTGCCTTCCCGAGTCTGTTTCTTCACTTGCAAAATGGGACATACTGATGATTTATTACATGAGATGACATGTGTTGAGCACCCAGCACTGCTGAATGTGAGTTGCTCCCTTTGTAGTCCTTTAATCCCCCTGGGCCTGGCCCAAGTTCTCCAAAGTCTCTGCAGACAACTCATGGGGTGAGCCAGTTCTTGGAAGAAAGGGAAGATCACCTCCCACTTCCTGCATATTATATTCGTGCTTATGCATTCTGATGTCCTGCTTGCTTTTTTAGGCTCTGAGTGCTATCCTGCTGACTCACTTCCGACTTCTCGTTCATCATGCTCAGCTCCTGAAAATGGAACGGAATGGAAAAAGCCGGAAATTGTACTGTCTGGTGCTGTGTTTAAGGGGACAACCACCCCACGTGGATGGAATGCTGGGGACACGAACTGAGCTGTGCCCAAAATGTGTTTCTCAGCTGACTCTTGGGACACTTTGCCTTGGATTGTAATACCTGTACTAATAATAACCATCCCAGTTAACTGCCACTGATGGGGAGCTAGCAGGCCCCGGGCTATGTGCTTTCCATGGATTGTCTCTTTGAATCATCACAATTGCAGAAGTAAGGGATGCTTTCTATTTTACAGACAAGGAAATTCACATTAAGATAGGTTAAGAAACTTTCCAGAGGTCACACAGCTAATAAGGGGCAGAGCTAGGATTCAAACCCATGATTCAGATCTGTGCTGTTTAATAGAAGCTACTAGTCACATGTGACTACTGAGCATCGAAATGTGGCTAGGGACTGAGGAAACTGAATTTCTAATTCAATTGAGATGTGCTGTATGTAAATACAAAATACACACCAGATTTCAAAGGCTTAGTATCAAAAACCATACATAAAGTATCTTTTTTATATTGATTACATGCTAAAACGACAGTATTTTTATATATTGAGTTAAATAAAATATATCAAAATAATTCTACCGATGTCTTTCAACTTTTTAATGTGACTACTAGAACACAAAATTTCCTATATAGCTGTCATATATCTCTAGGACAGCACTGATCTAAACCACGAACATTACACGGTCACTAGACCAATGACTTCCCAATATTTTTGATAAGTTTTTGAGCACAACTCCTCAGTTTGTGAATTTTTATTCATTTATAAATTCCATACATGTATATTACTCTGTAATATTGTGTACATTATAAAACACTGACAAAATGAATATTTTTAAAAGATAAAATAAAAAATAGAAAATATTGTATTAACTAATTTCTTCCAGGAACCTAATGAGTCACTTTGTATACCCCCTAGAGTGTGCATACAACATTTTGGAAATTCCTGCTCCAGACAGACTTAGAACTCCTGGGTGCAGAGACTTTAATACAGAAGGTCCCCAACTTTGGCTTATGATTTTTTAACTTTATGATGATGCAACAGTGATACATATTCAGTAGAAATTACTTTGAGTGCCCATGCAACATTCCATTTTTTACTTTAAGTACAATATTCAACACATTACATGAGATATTCAATACTTTATTATAAAATAGACTTTGTTTTAGATGATTTTGCCCAACTGTAATGTAGCTAATGTAAGCTAATGTAAGTGTTCTGAGAATGTTAAGGTAGGCTAAGCTATGCTATTCAGTAGGTTAGGTGTATTAAATGCATTTTCAACCTATGATATTTTCAATTAACGATGGATTTGTCCAGATGTAACACCATTGTGAGTAAAGGAGCATCTGTACATGTATCTCCCTCCCACATAGTTGAAGCTAGCACCATGACTAGATTTTATTGATGCTCAAGAAATGTTTGTGGAAGGAATAAATAACCCTTAATATTCAATCATTTATCTGGTGGATTAGATTAATTTATTTCACATGTATTGATCACTTCCTAAGTGCTGAAAAATAAACAGACTTTAAGAAGACTAAGCCCCTTTCCTCTATGTCAGTGCTTCTCAAACTTCAGTGTGTGTAAGAATCACCTAGAAGCCTTGTTAAACAGATTCCTTCTCCCCCAACCCCTATTCTGATTCAGTAGTTCTGGGGTGGATCCAGATAATTTGCATGTCTAAGAAGCTTCCAGGAAACTAAGCTTTGGAGGAGACTGATGTGCACTGGAGAACTGGAAAGGCATCCCAAATATTATGCGAAGGTGAAGGTAGAAGAGAAACAGCATATATTGAACTTTTACTATTTGCGAAGCACTTTTAAATACCTCACCTCATTTAATCCTCGTATCAACCTGATGAGGCACATGCCATTATATAAATTGAGGCAACTGAAACTGAGAAAGGTTAAATTGCCTAAGTTATGGAGTTAGTAAATGGCAGAGCTTGGGTTTGCACCCGCTTTCCTGCACTCAGTAACTCATGGAGATCTGCAATATCTTCTCCTTTTTCAGGTACTGTCCTAGGAACCAGGCATATTGAGTGAGACTGACAAGCTCACTGTCTTGCTCAAATTTAATAAGCAATTAAAATATAGAGTTCTCAGTGTTATGAAGAAGGCAGTGCCATGAAGAAATACAACAGAAACACAGACCCTAGAACAAGGTTGGTGCATGGAAGACCTGAAGAATGAAGCAGAGGAGTGGAGGTGGATGAAAAGTGTTTCGGGCTGAAGACATGCATGAAGGCTTAGAGGCAACAAAGTATTCAAGGAACGGCAATAAGTTGAGAATGTCTGAAGTATAGAGGATGGAGATGAGAGATTAAACTCCTTGAGGTAGGTGGGAACCAGATCTGCCAGCCTATTTAGGCTTATTGACTTTATTCAAGGGTAGTGGCATGGTCAGACTTGTTTTTGTAAAAGTTTACTATGCCCTCAGCAGAGGATAGATTAAAGGAGAGCTAGCCTATAGTAGCGGAGATTCATTAAAGATGCTAGTTGTGTAAATCTGGGTAATGCTGTGGTGACTGGGGAGAAGTGGGGGCGGAGGGTGTTTAAAAGTGTTTAAGACTTGATGATTGGAAGGGGAAGAGTGGACAGGCAAAGGAGGAATCACAGATGACAGTACACAGTTTTAGTAGGGATAAGGTTCCGTAAGTTTATTATTTCCCATTTTAAAAGAAGAGTTAAATCAGATAAGTGAAGTCATGTGAAAGAAAGATTATTTTAGTAAGATTTCAATGACTGAAACTTAACTAGAAAACATGGGAGACAATTACTGTTTCTGTGGTTAAGTTTACTTTTTTTTGTTTGTTTGTTTTAATGTGCATCAACAGCTTTATCATCTGTTGAGAGTGGATTTCTGAATGTTTGGAATTACTCCTCTTTTTGCCAAGACCAGGATTAACCATGGAGAACCAGCAGTAGGCTATGAACTGTCAGTCTACTGAGTTTCTTCTGTGACTGTCTTCTTGGTAAGTAACCTTGGACTTTGAGTTTCTGAACCTCGACATTCCTTTTTTCTCCCCTTATCTTGCCACACACTTCACGCCTTAAAAGCAATAGTACAGGTCTCCTATCAACTAACCAGAGATGGTTTGGACTCCGCCTTCTTCATCTAGGTCCCGCCCACTTTAAAGACCACACCCCTTTTATTTGGCCCCTCCCCTTGAAGAGGTCGTCTCCGATATGACTGCGAATTCTCCATAATCCTGCCCTATAGGACATCTGCAGGGCGGGACCTAGATCAGTCTTTTTTTCCATTTGTTAAATCAAGTGTCTATCTGGCTCCAGTTCCGCCCACTTCATCTTCAACCCAAGGATTGGTTGCGCTGTTCTTTGTTTCCGGCTCATGATTGGTTCTTTCATTCCGCCCCTCTCTTCCAGCTTTTGCAGGCGGGATTAGCACGCAGCTTCCTGCTCCTGCCAAAAAAAATAAAAGAAGAAAAAGAAAAGAGGAGAGAGGCGAAAGAAAAATGTCACGAAGATCTTTGGGTTTTAATTGGCTTTCAGCCTTGTCGGTCAGGCCGAACTCTGCCTTTTGATTGGGCTTTCTATCTGCCCATCCCGGTTAGGGGGCGGGATTTCCCCAGGAGACCCTCACCTGGTTGCCACTGGCCGAACAGTGCGCCTGTCTGAAGCTCCCGGCCCAGGATTGGAGGCGGACGCGGACAGGTGGGCGTGGATTGGCTAGGGCAGCCGGTCAGTGTGAGGCGGGGGCGGGGCCTCGGCGGCTGGTTGCGCGTGTCCGCCGCTGGCTCCGCTCTATCCGGCTTTGCTAGGGGAGGTGAGTCCGGCCGCGGCGGCACCGGCGGCTGAGGAGGCGGCGGCTGAGGAGAAGGCGGCCGCGGCGGCTGAGGAGAAAGCGGCCGCGGGGACTGAAGCCGGGTGGGGGGGAGGGGGGGAGACGGAGCAGCCTTGAGCCCTGCGGGGGCCGTCGCGCGGGGGGACCCACCCGCTCTCCCCCCCAACCCTCCTCAGCAGAAGCAACCGGCGGCGGGGGCAGGAGTCAGCCCGCTTCCGACCGTACCCCGCCCGCCTCCCGGGGCTCCTATTCCTTGGCCCCGGGACCTTAACCTTCTCCCGGGGCGGTTCCCTCTGTCTGGGCGTCCGAGTGCTGCCCACCCCTCTTCCATTTCTCCCCGCACCTCCTTACCGTCACTTTTGCCCCGGTTATCTTTCTCCTCTCTGTCCTGCCTGTCGCCTCCTCGCCTCACTGCAGCCTCCTTCCCTGGCTCATTCCGCCCAGGAAAGTTTAGTACCCCCCGCCCCGCCCTCCAAATCAGGTCAACCTGACTAGGAGTAGGGGGAGATGTAGGAAGGCCTGAGAGTTGGAGGGGGGGGAAGCTGGAAGCTGGTTTCCCTGAAGATTTCCCCCCATCTTTTCAATTTAGGGTGGTTGGAATTTTTAAAAATTGTGTTTTTGAGGAGGTGGTAGGTGTTTAGAAAAGGATGTGGGAATGGAAGGGGTAGATGAGTCAACCCTCTTACAAGATTCCAAGGGCGGTGTGTTACCTGATCCTTTTCGTGTGTGGAGTTCAGGGGGTCGGGAGGTTTGGCCTTTATTCCCACATTCAAAGTTGGAACCTCCCCCAAATTAAGAATGGAGTTTTAGTACCCACTTGTGGCAGGAATCCTGGGGGGAAGGGGTCCTTGTTTCCTTTTTCTTTTCTTTTTCGTTTTTCTTTTTCTTTTTCTTTTGGCAACCTACACCTTTCCACACACGCTCACCCCAAAATTAAACACCAAGATCCTCTAAGTTGTTTGGATTGACTGATGAAGACATAAAGCCAGTTACGCTCTATGTTTTTCGAGGTGGAGTGAGTGGTTTTTCTTCATTTTTAAATGGCCAAATGACAGCTTGACCCAGTTTGCTTTCCAATCAAAGGGCATTTTTTTGAATGTCTCTTTGTGGCGCAAGAGCCAATGCAAAAATGATGGCGGCTTACAATGGCGGTACATCTGCAGCAGCAGCAGGTCACCACCACCACCATCACCACCACCTTCCACATCTCCCTCCTCCTCACCTTCACCACCACCACCACCCTCAACACCATCTTCATCCGGGGTCGGCTGCTGCTGTACACCCTGTACAGCAGCATACCTCTTCGGCAGCTGCCGCAGCCGCAGCAGCGGCTGCAGCTGCAGCCATGTTAAACCCTGGGCAACAACAGCCATATTTCCCATCACCGGCACCGGGTCAGGCTCCTGGACCAGCTGCAGCAGCCCCAGCTCAGGTACAGGCTGCCGCAGCTGCTACAGTTAAGGCGCACCATCATCAGCACTCGCATCATCCACAACAGCAGCTGGATATTGAGCCGGATAGACCTATTGGATATGGAGCCTTTGGTGTCGTCTGGTGAGTATCAAAGGAAAAACACGACTTCTCATGGTTTCTCCTCATGGTTGTGATTGGGTGAGTCAACCCTTAGGGTTTTCTCCATGTTCACCAAAGTGGAGCAAGCTCCTCAGCTCACCTGTAGGAAGCCACCCTCACTTAGTTGGTAAAGAGGCCTAATGCGTTGGCTGTCTAGGCGTTGGTAAAGCACCTTCTCATGAGTAACACACAGAAGTTTGCTGTCTACCAAACTTTCCTTTTGAGAACCTAAGCAAGCCACTGAATGTAGGATCAATAGATGAATGTATGAAATACTCATTTCCTGCAAAGACCTTGGTCATCTTACATGTGTTTTGATTTAGTTTGGATCATTTGCTCGGGTTGCATTAAATGTCAACAACTGACCCAGCCTGGATTCCTTTATAGTAGTCTTGTCATTAGGATATACTTTACATAACTAGTTTCCTATCCTTTCTGCCTTTTCACTCCTTATTTCATGATCTTGATCCTCAGAAGAATGGCAGGGCTCCTTGCTTGAGTGGTTTATTTTAAACTGTAAAGCTACAGTTGGGAAGTATGTAGCTTTAGCCTTTTGATAAGAATGCATTAAATATAGCATCACACATGAGTACCACAAATGAGGTTAGTAGACTAGCTATGCAGTGGCCCACATTCAGTGTAATGTTTTAGTGTCATTTAGTGCCTCTTAAGTTACTGCTATCCCTCGGTCAGTTGCTGTAGTAGGAAGTATACTTTTTAAACAAATGAAACTGCTTCACTTTTGCTAGGATATTTCAAAAAGTCTAAGGGTTTCTTAAATGTAACATTTTGGTTTATTTATCCTTTTTAGGAAGATTAGTAGTTTATAATAGAATATATTTATGCCTATCAAAACTACAGTGAACTGAGTTGTTTTTTTTTTTCAAGGATTTAGAATTCCAGTGTGGATAGATGAATTGATATTTTCAGTACATCCCAAAATAGATTCTTGTTAATGTCTAGAAAAGTCCTCATTACCACAGGAAAGTGAACTCTTGCAACTAGCCTGGTAAATATCTCCTTTTGTCGTTGTTTTTGAGGCTCAAATTGATATGAGTATCATTTTTGCATTATAACTGGTTGTCTTTATATTTCGGATTTCATAATCTAGGCTACTAAGTGATCTGATCCTTTAAAAAAAAAAAAAAACTAGTAGACTCCTGTGTTTTCTCGCTAGTCTCCAAGGAGGTTGCTGCTGTAGCAGTCCCTTCTCCAAGGTGTGTGGGATTCCAGGTGGGAAAGAGTAGCTGGTAATGCTGCCTCTCAGTCACTCTGCTCAGGGACCTGCTCGTTCCTGCCTGCCTTTCTTCTCTTCCGTAGCCTATCCTCAGAGATTTCACTGTGAACTTCCAATCCTTGCCTAACCCTTGAGGATTTCCAAGTTTCTGTTAGGGGCTGAGGGGAGGGGGTGCAGCAGTGGCAGAGGCAGACAGGGAAAAGGTTGTTCCTTTACATTTTGTCATTGATTTACTATAATAACTTTTAGAATTTGGATTTTCTTAGATCTGGATGCTTGCTTGCTTTTTAATGCTTTGCATACCATGCAGAGAACTAGGGATACTTAAACGGAAATGAGTTGCAGCATTCTTGATGAATTATTCTAAAGGCATTGTTCACTTGCATTTCTATCAAAAGGTGATGTGTCTTGTAGAAGTTTTAACTTCAAGTTGGTGGTAAGGGAAAAGATTTTTTTTAAAGGGAGGGGCGGTAAAGAACTGAAGTGCTGAAACATCTCACAAAGCAAATATGCTGCTAGTGGGTACTATGAATCACTGCTATCTGAAAATCCAAATATGTTTGATTTGAATCCATTCCTGAGTCTACCACCTATGAAGTTTGTACCATATACTTGCAGTACTCCTTTGTTCATCATCTTAATTCATGTTTGCCTTGTCTCACTGACTACGTTTGTAAGCCCCTTGAGGGTAAGTACTGTCTTCTGTAGTACTTCTTTTTCTCCCTAGTACCTAGCACAGTACAATAGCGTCTTTACTGCTTGGTTAATTGATCTCATAAACAGATCCTTCTTTGTTTTGCCTTAAACAACAGAAATTTATTTCTCACGGTTCTGGAGGCTAGAAATCCAAGATCAAGGTGCAGGTTTGATTTCTTCTGAGGCCTCTTCCTTGCCTTGTGATGGTCACCCTCTCAACTGTGTCCTCACATGGTTCTGTTCTTCTTTGTTTTGTTTCTTTAACCAAGTTTCCTAGTTAGCTGCATTGAGTATTTTTATCAGCTGTTACAGGTGAAATACACTTTGGTATGAAAAAAAGGAAGAGTTCCAGGTGTATGTTTTAGTATGCAAATACTTTTCCATTTTTGTATTTACATATTGATAACTTGCTGTCTGAATTGCTTATTATATTTGAAATTTATCTCTATGTGATCTAAGTAAGATTGTTAAAACTAGAGATCTGAAAACCAGACTGAATTGCACTAGTAGTCTGATACCCAAGTTAAAGATATTAGTGAGGTGTTTTACTTTTTAACTAACTGAAACAAATTTTTCTTTGTAATTTAGAAAGCACCTTATGAATCTGAAATTACTATATTCTAAAATGATTAATATGGAACATAAAAATATTCTTCCAGTGATGCATCATTTGATTCAAAGTACCATGTAACTACCTGGATAATATAAGATTCACTTAGATTCAAACATATATTCATTTAAAGCATTTTGCAAGTATTCTTCTGGCATATTGTATGACAAGGAACAATATCTGCCTCCATTTCTTTTTCTGGACATGCATCCAGTGGTACTAGCTAATGGCTAAAAAAGCAGCATGTAATTTTGAGAGATATTGTTGTTCCTTCACGTAGACAAGGAGAGATATTTGTAGAAGTGATGCAGCATTTTACTAGATTCATCACTGAACAGTTTAGTAGTCTCTACTATCTTTCTGCTGAATTTAACTAGTGGAATAACTTATCAGCATTGGACAGTTGTGTAAGCCTAGTGAATCACCCATTAGCTTGTTGGTAAAGATGGTGCTTTGACAGTTCAATTAACATTTCATTAACAACTGTCTGCTGTGTTTTATCTCAAAGTAAGTGTTCCAGTTTACCTGGTAATGTGATTGTGGGGTAGCCTGAGATACATTCATTTCCATTGATAGAATGTGGTTCATGGGTTATCAGGACATCATGTATAATTTGACTTTCTTTGTCAGATGTCATAGCTTCTAAACTCCCAAATGGACAATTGCATAATGCAAAAACAAAATACAAAACAACCCACAAACAGTAACTTCAGCCATTTGGTGAGGGTAGTATCAATCTATTAATACTTTTTTTATCTGTAGTTCACCTTTGCCAGAGGAAAATGCTATGCTTAAGGATATGACAACTTTGGGACAAAGAGTGAGGGCTTATGAAGTACATAATTTGGAGAGTTGGAGGAAGCTGACCACATGAGAGTGGTTTGAAGGCCACTAAACCCAGGCAGTTTTTGACAGTTGACAACCTTAAAATATCATAGATTGAATTAATGATGCATATTGGCACCTTGATAAAAGTGAGTCTGGGAAAAGCATCTACTTTATAAAATTAGTGTTTTGGTTTGGGACTTGTCTGGTTAATTTAAAGATTAAAAATCCTGGCATTCATTTGGTCCGTTGCCTTTGTACTCCAACTAAAGTTGGAGGGCTTTGAATTTTATTATTCTGATACCTTCAGCAGGTTACTTATGTCTTTCAAAACTTGAGCATCACTATAGTGATATTACAAACTCTTGTGATCTTGTTAAATTATTTGACTTCTTTGTTCCTCATGTATAAAATGGGGCTAATAATAGTACTTATCTCAGGATCGGTGTATTAAGTGAGGTAATTCTTGCAAATCAATGAGTATACTGTCTAGCACACAGTAAGCATTCAATAAATGTTAGCTGTTTTATTGTAGTTATTGTTGGTGGAAAAATTAAGCTATTGTGTTAATGTGCATGGAAGTATCTTCATAGATTGTCAGATTTATCAGATGAAATCAACATGCAAACTATTTTTGGAGACATAACTTTAAATACCATAGGTGTTATATGCCATGGAGATTAAAAAAAAAAAAAAGGTTGAATTTAGAGCCAAGAGGAAAATATTCTGTCCTGTTTTCTCAATTAATTAAAAGCAGAAAGTGTAATACACATGTTTGTATGGACTTGGTAGGTGTTCTAGTCAGATCATCTGCACTGTTTTGGAAAGTATTATGGATTTTTATATGCTTGGAAGGAAATTAATTTTTTTTTTTGCAGAATGTAACAAACAAAGGACATCCTTATTGTCAAAGTTCAGCTTTAGTGGAAATTCATTTTACTTGTATTTGGATGAAAAAATGTGAATTGCTAGGGAAGATCTTGGTGAGGTGGAGGAAATGTGTGTGATTTAACAGAAAATTATTCAGTTGAAACCCTCATGCATGGCGAAGATTGTCTAGCTGTTCATCTTGTGAAAATTAGAGTCATCTTTTTTTCTTACGTTTTCTCTGGTCCTCTTACTCCACAACTAGCAAACTATAATTTGGAAAAATGGAGAATGCTTTTGGAATATGTTTGGAGAAAATCCTGGATTAAGTTGCATCAGAAAACGTAGTATACTAAAGTATATTTTGTTATTAACTGTGTTTTACAGGTTAAGAATCTGTAGTATTGAGAAGTTTCTTCACTATCAGCCAAGATTAACAGCCACAGCTGGATTCTTTGGGGGGTCTGCTTTGTGAAAAGAGCTTTGAAGAAGCAGAGCCTGCACCATAAAAAGGAAACGGTTGCTCTACTAGACATAACAAAGCATCCGTGTGAAACTAGAAATGTGGAAATCTATACTGTTAATTTTAACTACAAATGAACTTACTTTTAGAAACTGCAGGTTCAGGATCATAAAGTAGAGAAAGCAAAAAGAGAGTTAGAGAATAAAAGTAACACAATCTAATGATATTGCACCCGTTTTTTGGTGATTGAAACTCCATAGCCTGTAACATTGAAAGTTACTTTGTTCTTAGGCTTCTGAGAAGATTATCCAAATATGTTTAAAAACAAAAATTAAAAACAAAGAAACTAAAGCAAAACCACAGCACAACAAAAGAAACTTGTTTTATTCTTGGGGAGAAATTTTATATTGTACAATTGAATATCAACTTAGGAAAAAAGAAGACAAATGGTTTTTATTAAAAGAAGTCATTTCAGAAACATTGCCTTTTTACATAAACTAAAACAACATCATCTCTCAAAATTAAATGCCATCTTTTTAGCAATCAGTGCCTCTGGGTGTGCATCCTGAAAGAGAAATGGGGGCAGATACAGTTGCCTTTCATATGCTATGCCAGAAGAATAAATATTTGTAAAATACATTAACTGAATATATATTTGAGTCTAAATTCTGGGTTTTTATCCTCACAGCATAGGCAGCTGTAGAAATGTTCCTTGATATAAAAAGTCCTTTAATGGAATACTGGAATGTTTCATTATCTTCACAACTTGCGAGTGTCAGAGTTTTCCCTGTCTTCTATATTGTATAATTGAGTGGTTATTCTTGGTGGTTATTATTAGATTTGTTGATGTCCTAGCAATTCAAAAATCAATTGTTCATATACTGGATGTTTCTTAATATGCTGATTTGGTTTCATTGATGAAATTGTCAAGGCCAAAGAAACTTTTTCATTTGTCATCCAACCAATAAATGGAAAGAAGCTGTTGGGTGGAAATTCTTTCATTATCTGATTGTATTTGGGTTTTAGTTATGAGTCCCTGTGTGTCCATGATACTCCAGTGAATTGTTGATAGGGTAATCTAATGCTTGTCAGTTTGATCCTATTGTTGCTTAGGGGTAACAAAGTGCCTAAGGCAACAGTTGTAACACTGTCAATGAACCTGTGACAAGTTATGTTAGACCTAGTCTGTAGTTCTAAGGTACCTAGCTAAGAAGCATCAGAAAAAATTCTGGCACTCTGGCATTATGAAAAGGGGACTTCTAAGGGAACTATGCTGAGATTGTACTGTAATAATTAGTTGTAATGATGTGGGAAGAGAGAGTGTGTACAGGGGTGTCTACACACATAATGATTGGTGCTCTTTACCTAAACCCAGTTTTGTATGTGTGTTTTGAATTAATTGGGCTAATTGAATCATATTTACTATCAGACAGTGAATGCTTTTGACACTTTTGGAACACACTAGTCGTCTTATTTTTATTGTTAACCTGTGATGGACCAGCACTTTTGTAGACACTGAATAAAGATATTTATTCAGTTCTATAAATCATTTTTTAAGCCTCCATCAAAGTTATGCTGTTATTTTGTATTGTGCTCGGTATTGAGGAGGAACGTTTAAGTCATGATCTTGCGTTAAAGGAGTTTACAGTCAAGTAAACAATATGAAAAATGACAAATCCCTACTCTCAGAGAGTCTACAGCCTTGGTGGAGAGTTGAAAGTAAATTTGAAAGCATTAAATAAGAACTTAAGGATATGTTACTTTCACTTGTTCTTACAATACTCATCTATTTGCCAGGCCCTGTGTTGCAGGATAGGAATTAAAGGCAGTATGACCTAGTGGGGGAGATAGATTTGTAAATGGATAATTATAATTCAATGCCATAAATGCAGTAATAGGATAGTCCCTGGATATTATGGGAGCATAGAGGAGGGATTTCTATGGAAGGTATGGATGCTTCCTAGAATAGATAATGCCTCAATTGAGTTTCAAGAATGAGAGAGAGTGAACCAATGGGGAAGGGTATTCTGGGTGGATGGGTCCATATGCAGGAGACCCCAGGACTGGAGTTGTTAAACATGCAGTAATGGAGGTGATAGAGGTGTGAGCTAGAGCTAAATCATGAAGAAGTTGGAATGTCATGCTAAAGAGTTGAGAAACTATCAATAATGGGGGGGGGTGGCAAAAAATCTTACTCTTCTTATGAATAAAGCACATGTATACATACAGCACAGAAACAGTTATACAGCATATAGGGGAACAGGAAATATGTAAATAGGAAAGTAGGGATAGCTGAGGTCTGTCTGAGCCTTAGGGTATGTTTGCTGTTGTAGGTGGAAGAAGTTGCTGGAAGTGGAACTAAAGGGCAGTCAGGAAAATGTGTTCACAGTGATTGACAACCTAAGTATGGCAGAAGATTGTTAGGGAGTGATCTTTGGTACAGATAAAAAGTCAAAGAAAATTAAGGTGGAGAAAAGGCCATTGCATTTAGCAAGTAGATCATTGATGGCATTTGAGGGAATGATTGTGTTTGGTTTTTTCCCTCTCTAACATATATGTATGTTTGATTCTAAAGAACGTCTTAAGTACTAGCAGCACTTTTTATTATTTTTAAATTGTCAACAAAATTCTTCAAATCCTGAGTTTTTATTTCTAGTTTAATAAACCAGAGATGTTCAAGGTGGTATTTCCTTGGGAAGAGTTTTTTTTAATGATAAAGTAATTGGATACTAAACTAAATTTGTTAGGAGATGAGATTCTGGTCCTAGCCTTCCTGCCAACAACCCTATGACCTTGATAAAATTATTTAAACTTCTGAGCCTTGGTTTCCTCATTTGTAAAGTCTTGTGTTTCTTAAGATTCTATTATAAAATGGCATTAATATTTGTAAGACATAGCGGGAATATTTCTGGGTAGTAGAGTCTGCTAGTGATGACAAGACAACATTCTGTCTTCAGGACTACTAAATTGTTTAAAGGAAGAATGAGATAGATGTCACCCTGTTTCAGTGTGATGATTTCTATTTCAGTGTGAGTTTTCAAATTTGGGATTCAGATTTTAAATGTGCAGTTTGTTCAGAGGTACTTGTTTTCTACTGTTATTGACTTATTGATGAGGACGATTAAACATGTGGTTCAGTTGTGGAAGAGAGCCTGCCTAATTGTAAATGAGCAATCAATTTCTTCCTACATTTCAATTTGATACTATTATTTTTCTGATAATACTTTACCTTTTTGGTGTTTTAGACTTACTTGCTTTCTTAAATATTTTGAGTGATTTTAAAATTTTAAAATGAAATCTGATGTTCTATTCAGTATTTTGTCTTTTTATTGTTAGTAATTAGGTAAGATGATGTGGGGGCCAGTGTTTACATTAATTTACAAGTTGCTTTAACCCATTTTTTTCCCAGGAGTCTCTTTTAAATTCAGAATTTGGGTAGGGGACTTACTGGTTTGCATATAAGCCTCCCAGAAAATGAGCTTTGACACATCTTTAAGGCTGTAGCAGTTTAGGGCATAGTTTAAAGGTGACTGACTTCCTAAAGCTCTTGTATAAGAGGAAGGGAGCAGGTTTTTTTAAGAAGGAAGAGGGTTTTTGTTTTTTTTTTTACAAAAACCAGCAGGGCTATCCAGTAGGTACTTAATGAAAGCCATGTAATTTTAAATTTTCTTGTAGCCACAGTAAAAATATGTAAAAAGAAACAGATGAAATTAATTTAGTAATATAGTTTATTTAACTATATCTAGAATATTGTCATTTTAACGTGTAATCACTATAAAATTATTAATGAGATTTTTTTTCTCCATACTAAGTCTACAAAATCTACAGTTTATCTTAATGCTTACACCATGTCTCAGTTTGGTCTAGCCACATTTTAGGTGCTCACTAGCCACATGTGGCTACTGACTACCTTATTGACTAGCACAATTATAGAGTCTCTTTCGCTTTTATTGGATTATATAGTCATTTCTGAACCAGTCACTGTCAATGGAGATGGGATTACTTTTGTATCAATCAGGCCCACCCCTGGACCTGGAGATTTAGTCTGTTATAAGTAGGAGGGATGAATACCAGCAGTGGATGCTAGAAAGGCAGTCATTAATGACCAAGATAATGCATTTATCTAACTTATGTCAGACACTCAGAACTTGACCAGGTGTGCTTATAGAGCCTGCAATAGTGTTCTCTGTAGAGAAGTTGTCGTGCCGGCCCTGAGTTATTTGGGGTGTTTTCCTTTTCTTTTCTGAAGCTTTGTTTGCCTAAAGTAGCAAAGGTAAAATTGATATCCGATCTTGCCATGTTTGCTGTTCTTCCCAATTAGAGCAGATCATCTCCCATTGATTTCTTTTCCCCTCCATCTCTTGTAGTTTTGTTATCCATATAAGCTTCTCAGTCTTGTTTTCAGTTTTAGTTTAACGCTCAATAGTGTCAGGCAGCAAACTTCTTACAGGGGAATGGACAACACAGAAACTTTTTGTTTATCCATTCCTTGACCTAAAATTCTTGTTCCAAGCTACAGAGAAAAGGTGAGGAGAGACATTTGAACAAATAGATAAAATTAGTCATTTGACCCAGATTGCAGCTTTTTTTTTTTCCTGTCTGCATGGATAAAAATCATCTTCCAATTTACATAAGCAGGTGATTTTTCTTACATGCTAATTTTCTTAATGTGCCATGGCAGAGGGTTGCAGATTTGCAAATTGTGTAAGTAAATTGAAATAAGCCAAGTGACTCTATTTCACTGTATTATCTTACCAGTGCAGAAGTACCCAAAGGGTGCAATTATTGGGTTATTGTCTCATTGCACATCTAACATAGCCTGGTGTGAAGGGTTTTTTTCCCCACTTTCTTCTCTACTTCCTCTTTCTTTTCTAATTTTTTAAAATAGAAAACCATTGATTTCTATATTTATCTCAGCAGGGCTGGAAATTTAGCCATACAGATGTGAGGGAAATTTGAGTTTTATTAAAAGTAATCTAGAAGCCATAAAAAATGGTAAGTATTATGGGTATTGTGCAGAAAAGGGGACACATGTTTACTTGGCTTGGGTTTGAACTGACTCAGAGAATTATGTGAGAACCTTCAACCATGTTTAATTGATTGGCTTCCTCTGTGTTCGTTTTCCCAAGTTCTGCATGTTACAGTAATTGGGGTTATTGTGATGTTAACTGGGTGTATATCATAGTAGTGTTCAAAGTAAACATTGATGTGTGATTCTTTTAAAAACCCAAACTAATTAATTATAACCCGTTTTAAAACATCTTGTCAATAAAATAGGAATTTTAGAAAGGTTGTAGGGACTCTTTCCAGAAGATTCATGAGAACAAATAATTTCAATCAATAAAGCAACTTTCTTTATTAAAACATTCTAATATTAAACTTAGTAATTAATGCTGATGCCTCAGATGTTATAATAGTATTCACTTAGTGATATGTATGGAGATTAAATTATATTCCTGGTAGCTTTGAAGTAATGACTTGGAAAAGAATCATAATTTTAAGCTAGTAAAAGTTTGGCCAGTCATTTTTCAGTTTAAAGAAAAGTAGTTTAGAAGAACTTTCAAAACAAAAGCATTTAAAGAATGACCTGAGGAGGACAACATTTAACATTTTAAAGGGACACTGTAGTTTAGTAGTTAAGAATCTGTACTTTGATGACAGACTAACTCTGAATCCTGGCTCTGCCTCTCATTAGCTACGGGCAAACAATTTTACTGCTGTATGCCTTATAGTCTTCATGTGTACAGTGGGGATAGTAATAGCATATCTAGTAATAGTAGGATTGTTGTGAGGATTAAGTGAATTATTATATATGTCAAGTCTTAGAACTGTGCCTGGCACTCTGTAAATGTTAGCTATCTTAATTATTATTACCAGTTTCAGTATAAGTGGGAAAAAAAAAGTACCTCCTGAAAATTTACTAATTTAGGGAAAATAGTTAACAGCTTTTGTGTGATTATTGACAACTATCTGGTATGTGACTTCAGTAGAGATTTCATTTCTGATTAACTCCAACTATTTTTGAAAAATTCATTCAGATTCTAGAATGCTCTCCAAATTTAAAATTTCCTTTAGCACAAACAAGGAAGCTTTCTCCTTTCTGTTTTATTCTCTTCTCCCTATTATCAAAGTGAATAATGTGTTTATTGTAGGACACTTGAAAAATAGAGAAAAGCTGAAAGGAAAAGCAGTTGCTTGTAACCTACAACTGGGTGATAGTTGTAGGTTGTATTAGTTATACAAGTTGTTTACCTGGAATGGGTGGGTGTGTTTGTAATATTATTAGAGTTGGGATCATGAGCACACTGTATATTTACAATTTTATATCTTGTTTGTTTCACTAATATTGCAAAGGTAGATTTTGGCCATTTGTTGTAAGGACTTTTTCATTCTCACAAGCCTAGAGCTCCACCTCTACTTATACAGTTGGAAGATACTTTAGAATGCATCTAGTTTAACAGCTTTATTTTATAAATGGGAAAATTGGGACCCAGAGAAGCTAAGAGATATGTTCAAGGTCACACAGCTGGTTGGGAGCTGAGCCAGAATCTTTGCTCTTTTGCTGCTTTACCAGTAATACCTGTCCAACTTAATGCCTATTGAAAATGAAGGAAGTGTTCATATAAAAAGCAAAACAAATAAAAAATGAAAACTCTGTAAAAGAAACCAGGAACAATACATCTGAAAAAAACCTCATAGGTTATATAGAATATTCTCTTGGTGATTTTATATGTGCCAGTGACTCCCAAGTTTTCTGGTTTAATGGAAGCCACAAGGTTTTTGGTTAAGGAACAACTCAGTCTTTTCATGTTATATGTAACTGTGTTGTGTATCTATTTTAAGCATATCATTTCCCTTATTTTTTGAAAAACTTTAAACGTTAATTTGAAAAATTGGAAAGAATTGTACTATATACCTGTAAGCCGATCTTCTAGATTAACATTTTGTGACTTTTGCATTATCTACTTTGAGGCTATTTCTACAGAACTTGCTGAGATTGGGTTTCAAATAAATTTAGACATACAGTGTTAAGAAATTTATGGTCACTGCATCAACTTACTGTTGCATGTAATAAGTTTTGTATGCTCTCCAACTAGAGAAGGAGCTGGAAGTTTTAAAACTTGTGACTATTTTGGAATGCTATTTGTTCTCTTAATACTTAAAACAAAATTCAGTGTGAATCAAATGTGTAACTGAAACATGTACCAGTCTCAAAACTAAGCTTCAGGCAGAATTAGAAATATTCCATTCTGCAAAGTTTTTCCTTTTTGTGCTATTTATTTAGGTTGGGACTTAAGGGAACATTTTCAAAATAATAATCCTAAGATCTGGTTCTACAATTCTGTGACAGAGGACATGATTAAGGCTATTACATTGTTGAAGCTAAATCTTAAGTTACTATAGTTATGGGTTTTTTTTTAAGTAAATCACCCTAATGCAGTCACATGAGCTGATGATGCTGTGATTTGTGTCACCCAATTCACTGCTCTGTATTTTTCACTACCAAATAATTCCTTTGTTAAACGCATTTTCAGTAAATGAGCCATTGTTTCTCAAAGGGCAATGATTATTTCTATATATAGTACAAAGCCCCAAGAAATAGATTTTAACGTCTAAAGTATTAGTTAATGATTGGAAATGGTTGAAATCATTGCTCTGTGTATATTAAGCCACAATTGTGTGTATAAAAAGGACAGCTGCTGTGTTTGCTCCCTAGGCTACAATATGAGATATTATGTTTACTAGAAATCACATGACAGCAAGCCATTAAAAGTGAGGTTTTTGGTTTAGATGCAAAAAGGGTGGTTCTACTGAGGCAACCCAGCTATTACATTACATAGTTTCGACACCTAGAATGAGGTAGCTGGAGTTCTAAATGGCTTGTAACAGGTAAGGAAATATATAGGCATCAGTTGCTGATTTACTTGATGCAGCTGGTATCAGTATCTGTGAATAAATCACTGACTTCTTATAATACCTGAGCAGAAAAGACATTAAAATAGGGACACTGTAATGTTTAACTGGTGTTAGGTGCTGAGGGTCTAGTTACCAACATATACCAGCTTGTCTCGATATGTGGGCAAACTTTAACTAGTTTTTATACCTTGATTTTCTTTTCCTCTTAAAGTAGATGCCCATTCTTAGAAGACAATCAATCTCTCTGTTTCTTTCTCTTAATCCTAATGAAAACAAATGCTTACAACCACTTGTGCTCGTTCTCTACCCCACTGATCCACTAAAAATGACAAGAGCTTCAAAGGCTGAGGTCATGTTTCATTTGCTTCTCCAGAGCCTAACTCAGTCCAGGTTGGGTGCTTGTTTGTTGTTGAATTGCAAGTTTCTAGTCTGAGTGCAGTGATGGGTGCCTGTAGTTTCAGCTACTAGTGAGGGTGAGGCAGGAAGATTGCTTGAGCCCAGGAGTTTGGGGCTGTAGTGTGCCATGATTGTGCCTGTGCATAGCCACTGCACTCCAATCTGGGCAACACAGCAAGACCCTGTCTCTAAAAAACAAAAAAAAAGTAAAGAAAGATCTAATGCTAAGTTTGTATGTGATGGCTACTCTCAAGGAAGAGTACCATCACCGACTCTTGCCACTGTATATTTCAAGATCAGTACTTCCTCCTGCAAAGGAGGAATTTTTATGAGGGAATACTTAATAGAGAGATTTAGACAACTGCATGGTAGTGGCTTTGTTTTCTTGTGTTCAGATTTTTTTTTAAGAGTAAGAGCCGTAATCCTAGCACTCTGGGAGGCCTAGGCGGGCGGATCGCTCAAGGTCAGGAGTTTGAAACCAGCCTGAGCAAGAGCGAGACCCCTTCTCTACTAAAAATAGAAAGAAATTAATTGGCCAACTAAAAATATATAGAAAAAATTAGCTGGGCATGGTGGCGTATGCCTGTAGTCCCAGCTACTCGGGAGGCTGAGGCAGAAGGATCACTTGAGCCCAGGAGTTTGAGGTTGCTATGAGCTAGGCTGATGCCACGGCACTCTGTCCCGGGCGACAAAGTGAGACTCTGTCTCAAAAAGAAAAAAAGAGTAAACCATAATCTAAAAATAGTATATGGTATCTAACTATATCCAGAAATACTCCTTTATTTGAAAAGAAATAGTCCTTTATTTATACTGCTTTCTATAATCTGCATAAAGTTAAGAATGCTGTTGAATTGTTTAGGGAAAATACCCTTTTCAATGCAATGCTGTGATCTCATGTTAGAAAAATAGTGAGAGATCCAGTTAATATAAACTGTGTTCAAAGTCTCATCTAATACATCAAAACACACCAAAGCAATCTGTGATGCTAGCACAGAAGAACAAAAGTAAAATTCTAAACTCCTTATTCTGTTTTATAAACTTATGAGTAAATGGCAGTTTAGTATGTGCTAGAGATCTCTCTAAAAGTGGTGAGGAAAGAATGGCTTTTTCCGTTAGCATGCTGGTATATGTTTAACAACAGGCTCTCTGAAAAATAAAAAAGCTATAGTTTGTAGGATTTGCTGATTTCTCTGGTGTAAATACACCTATAATGGCCAATTTCAAGCCACTAATGTGAAGTCACTAAATGTTGACTTGGAAAAAGATATGAAGTAGCATAACATTATGTAGTATTTTCACTATACAGATAAAGTCGGTGTTAAGTAACCTTAAGAACATAAATCATAATAAGATAATTAGGGAATGATGATTTCTGATATTTATTACCTGTGTTTTAAATATGATTTATTTTATTGTAAGTTTATATAATATAGCTTTTTATGGCTATGCTTAACAATGAGCTTGCAAAATTCCAGAAAATATAAGTCTCTCATGAGCAGTATGAACCAGTTCCAGCACACCACTAGTTTATTTTGTACCTTCGTTGAGATATTTAACTGGCAGTGGGTAGGAATGAAGTTAGATCTGTGTTCATCATGTACAAAAATAAAGTCCAAGTGGATTAAAGATTTAAAAAAACAAAGCCAAAACTTAAAATATCAATAACTATTTTTATTATTTTTTTATAATCTTTTTATAACGTTGGAGGGAAAGAGCCTGTTATCTTGACATCAAAACAAGAAAAGAGTATCAGATTTGTCTATGAAGAAATTTAAGATGTGTGTTTGGTAAGATTTAAAAGCCATTATAAAAGCCTGAAAGAGAAACCAGAAACTAGGGGAAAATACTGGCAACATATGTGAATAACAAAAGTTAATATCTTTAATGTTTAAAGAGCTCTTAAAGTCAATAAGAAATAAAGGTGAATAACCCAAAAGAAAATGTGCAAAAGCTAGAGAATGGGTTGTTCATAGAAGAAATACAAATACAAATTACCATTAAAGGATTTTCACTTTCATTAATAAAGAAATACAGAAATGAAGTAACACTTTTAACCTGCTAGGTCAACATTTTAAAATAAGTGATAACCCCTACAGTTGTAGATGTAGTGAAACATACTCTCAAATTTTTGTAGATTGATGGAGACTTGATGGGAGAGCAGTTTCGCAAAATTCAATGCACAAACCCTTTGAAGAAATCATTGAGCTTGGATACAAAGGTATATTTATAAAAATGTTCATTTAATGTTATTTATATTCCTCCCAGACTGAAAGCAATCTAAATATCTATGAATAGTGGAGTGGTTATCTTTAAAAGATGCCCATAATTTATTAAGTGAAAATCAATGTCCCCTTAAAGTATAAAAAATTATTACTCATGTTTTAGAAAAGTCTGGGATATCTACTAATAATGGTTATTTTGGTGAGGTGGAATTACAGTGGATTTTCACTTTGGATTTTATAATAAAAACCTCTACTTTAAAGAAGCCGTAAGAGTTTCTTTATTATAAAGAATAACCCTAAGAGATACATGATAATGTCCCTATTTTTAGAGGAGGAACCTTCAGCTCAAAGAGGTCTAAATAACTTGCCCAAGGCTGCACAGTTAATAAGTAGCAGAATAGGGCTTCAACCAAGGCCTCTGCTCTTTAAACAAACAAATGTAATATTGATATATATTAAAAATATGTGATGGAGGTTATGAAGAATAATAAAAAAGAATATCCATGAACATACTACCAAGCCTAAGAAATAGATCATAACCAACACTGTTGAAGCTGCCCTTAAGCACCTCTATGTCCCTATCTCTCTGTCTTACCTCCCCTGCCAAGAGGAAACCACGGTGTTGAATTTTGGGTTTATTATTACTTGCTTTTTTAAAAAATGGATTTTTAAAGATATAATTCACATATTAACAATTTGCCCATTTAGAGTGTACAATTTAATGATTTTTAGTATATTCCCAGAGTAAATTTTAATTTTAATTTTAGAACATTTTCATCACACTGAAAAGAAACATCATACCCATTAGCCAGTTACTCCACATTCTCTGCAATTCCCCCAGCCCCAGGCAACCACTAATCTGCTTTTCGTCTCTGTAGATTTGACTTTTCTTGGCACTTCATATAAATGGAATCATATATGGTGTTTTGTAACTGCCTTCTTTCACTTAGCATGTTTTCAAGGTTCGTCCACGTTGTAATATGTATAAGTAGTTTATCACTTTTTATAGCTGAATAATATTACATTGTATGAATGTACCATTTTGTTTCTCCCTTCGTCAGTTGTTGAATATTTGGATTGTTTCTACTTTTTGGCTATGATGAATAATGCTCTTTGTGAACATTTGTGTACAAGTTTTGTATGGACATATCTTTTTATTTTTCTTGAGTGTATACCTAGAATTGGTGGGTTGTCTGGTAACTCTGTTTAACTTCTACCAGAGTGTTTTCCAAAGCAGCAGTACCAAAGTAGCATTTTACATTCCTACCAGCAGTGTATGAGTGTTCTAATTTCTCTACACCCTTGACAAACTTGTTATTATCTCTTTTATTGTAACTATACTGTGTGTGTGTTGAGTGACACCTTGTTGTGATTTTGATTTGCACTTCCCTGATAATTAATATCTAATGATGTTGGGCCAGGCATGGTGGCTCATGCCTGTAATCCTAGCACTCTGGGAGGCCGAGGTGGGCGGATTGTTTGAGCTCAGGAGTTCGAGACCAGACTGAGCAAGAGCGAGAACACGTCTCTACTAAAAATAGAAAGAAATTAGCTGGACAACTAAACATATATATATATATATATATATATATATATATATATATATATATATATAAAATAGACCGACAGGGGGGCGCGTGTCTGTGGTCCCAGCTACTCAGGAGGCTGAGGTAGGAGGATCACTTGAGCCTAGGAGTTTGAGGTTGCTGTGAGCTAGGCTGGTGCCATGGCACTCCAGCCCAGGCAACAGAGTGAGACTCTAGTCTCAAAAAAAAAAAATTCTAAAATGATACAGTAGGACAAACATTCTACTAGAAGTTAGAAGCTTGATTCTAACCCTGTTTCATTCATTATCTTGTTATGCTATCAGCCATGTGATTTTTCATTTTTTCCCCTGTAAAATTAGTAAAATGGAATAGTTTACTCCTAAAGTCTTATCTAATGCCAAATCTGATAAATCTACAACTCATGTGTAATCACTTCACGTACTTAAAAAAAGCAACTGCCTTTGCTGGTAATTAAAACATTAGTTAACACGCCATTTGAAATGCCATCCAAAAGTAAACACAGTTAACTTAAATGAAATTTGGATTGAATACAATATTTGGCCTTCCCATATGACTATCACTGAAATCTCAGTTTTATTCACTAAAATTCTATTTTTTAAGTAAAATTCTCACATGAAGTCCTCACGCAATTTCAACTTTTAAAAGTAAACTTATGAAAAGAGATGTAGAGAGGGGAAAAAAATGGCAGAGTAAAGGTAACCTCCTGGATTCCTGCTCCCAGACAAAGAGGCATAGATCTCGTTCTCCTACACGAGTGGATCGCTCCCCCACAAGAACAGCGTAGTGAATCAGCAGAGAATCAGCGTGGGACACACAAAACAGGAAGAAAAAAAGGTGAATGGGAGATAGGATGGCGATCTCTGTAGAGTGCAAAACAAACAATAGAGCATAGAGAGTGCTACCATTGGGCCCACCGGGCCAGTGAGTGAAGTGGGATCAGACCCACAGGAGAACTTTTTGCTTCCCCACTGACCCCCACACCCACTCAGACAGGGACCTGCCTGAAGTCAGTGCAAAATTGCGGCAGGAGACGTGGAGTTCTGTGGAGAGGAGACAATAGCTAGCGGGGAGCATCTCGAACTCCCCGGAGCTCCGTGTCAGGACTGCACTAAGCGGGGAGGGATCAGGTCTGAGCTACTGTGGGAGGTAGTTAGGAGACAGGTAACTTGCCTCTGACACCCAGCGGATCCAGACCAACGGAGGTGATCGCTAAGTAGGGGACTCTAATCTGGAACCGCTTGGGGAGACTACTCCGGCCCAGAGTGGGTCAGTAAGAGCGAGAGCTCCTGCTGGACAGGCGTGAGACTGTGGGAGGGCAACATAAAAGAGACAATAGGGCATCCTGATGACCCAGCTCCCCAATCCGGCACCTGCCATCTCCTGAACAGTTGCCCCTAGTGCTAACGGTCTGCGGGCCAGTGGTCGCCATTGTTGGGGTCCACAGCCCAACCGCTGCAGTGTGATACAGTATGTCGGGCAGATCCCTTCCCCCAGCCCAGGGACTCCGCGACAAGCTCCGCCCTTACACAATCTATGATCAACTAACCAGGCCTGCCTTGATGGATGAACTCTGAACACTTCCCTAGTCGTGAGGAAGCTAACGCCTGCGGGACTTACAGGCGCTGGGGCGCCGGGCAGACTGGGGAACTACCCCCTACCCCTAGCGGGCATTTTTCGCGCTGAAAGTGGTAGGCTCCACCCCTGGACGTAGGGTGAGACAAGAAAAGCCACTTTCCCACTGCGACTAGTGTGAATCTGCGGGGTCTTGGTGCAGATCAATAGCTGACAGCCCAGTGACTGTGCTCTTCAGACCGGTTTAGGTTACCTAGTAGGACCAAAACGCTGGGGCTGGAGCTCCGCCACGGTCAGCTGCCAACAGTGAGGTCCATAGTCAGGGAACAAGAATCCCGTCAAGAGGCCACAATACGCTCCCCAAGTAACCCCTGCCATCAGGAGCAGCCTCCCAACTGTGGTGGAAGAGCTCTAAACAACACAATAGTGGCTCCCCCCAGCGGCAGATCAAGCAACCACAGAAGTGCACATATCCAGGCTGCCTTGCTCCTATAGCACCTATAGGAACAAAGGCTACACAGGGCCTGTTACTTCCCAAACGAAAAAACAATGGCTGATCCAGATGGGAAGGGCTCAGCGAAAGAACTCTGGAAGTATGAAGAATCAACCGGAAAGCACTCCCCCAAAGAGGAACACCAGCTCTCAAGCAATGCACATTAACCAAATTCAGAACACTAAAATGACAGAAGAATTTCAAACATGGATTGTAAGAAAACTCAATGATATGCAAGAAAAAATGGATAACCAACACAATGAAACCACAAAAAAAAAATCCAGGACTTGGAAGAAAAATTCACTAAAGAAATTGAAATATTA
Source organism: Lepilemur ruficaudatus (assembly GCA_963574885.1). Classification (NCBI taxonomy): domain Eukaryota; kingdom Metazoa; phylum Chordata; class Mammalia; order Primates; family Lepilemuridae; genus Lepilemur; species Lepilemur ruficaudatus. The sequence continues at coordinate 1,648 of CAUYRT010033349.1, read as the reverse complement.
AAGAAAAATCAAACCGAACTCCTCGAAATAAAGAATCTACTCACGGAACTACAAAACACAGTGGAAAGCCTCAAGAACAGGGTAGATCAAACAGAAGAAACAATATCAGAGATTGAAGATAACACCTTCCAATTAAATAAGTTAGTCACAGAGATAGAGCAGAGAAATAAGAGAAAAGAGCAAAGCTTACAAGCAATATGGGATTACATGAAGAAACCTAACTTGAGGTTGTTGTGGATTCCCGAAGGGGAAGAAGAAAACACGCAAGGGTTGGATAAGCTATTTGAAGATACAATTGAGGAAAATTTCCCAGGTCTTGCTAAAAACCTAGATATCTAAGTACAAGAAGCTCAAAGGACCCCTGGGAGATTCAATGCAAACAGGAAGACGCCACAACATGTAGTCATCAGACTGACCAAAATATCAACTAAAGAGGCCCTTCTACGGGCTGTAAGGCGAAAGAAGCAAGTAACATACAAAGGAAAGCCAATCCGAGGAATGCCAGACTTCTCAACTGAAACCTTACAAGCAAGGAGAGACTGGGGACCCGTTCTCACTCTTCTGAAACAGAATAATGCCCAGCCTAGAATCTTGTACCCTGCAAAACTAAGTTTTGTATATGAAGGAAAAATAAAGACATTCTCAGATAAGCAAGGACTGAGGGAATTCACCAAGACCAGCTCTCCAAGAAATACTCAAAACTGTGTTACACAGTTACACATGGATCAGAATAAACACTCACGAATGTAATACCACTCAAAAGCTAAAGATTAAAGGCCAGATACCACAATGGCTCAAGAGAGAAAACAAAGCAACAAAGTCCAACCCAACAGGATGAAAAGAAATTTGCCCCACTTATCAGTTCTCTCAATAAATGTGAACAACTTAAACTCCCCACTCAAGAGACATAGGCTGGCTGAATGGATAAAAAAATACAATCCAAGTTATCTGCTGTCTTCAGGAAACACATCTAACCTGCAAGGATGCAGTTAGACTAAAGGTAAAGGGGTGGAAAACAATACTTCAAGCAAATGGAAGCCAAAAGAAGGCTGGTGTGGCGGTTTTGATTTCAGATAACTTAGTCTTTAAATGATCAAAAGTAATGAAACACAAAGAGGTTCATTATATAATGGTGAAGGCTACGGTCCAACAAGAAGACATAGTAATTTTAAATAAATATGCACCCAACTTAGGTGCACCCAGATTCATAATACACACCCTACTTGATCTAAACAAATTGATAAACAGCAACTTCACAACAGCCGGAGATTTCAACACCTTGCTGACTGCACAGGACAGATCCTCCAAACAGAAAATTAATAAAGAAATAACAGGGCCAGGCACGGTGGCTCATGCCTGTAATCCTAGCACTCTGGGAGGCTGAGGCAGGCGGATTGCTCAAGGTCAGGAGTTCGAAACTAGCCTGAGCAAGAGCGAGACCCCATCTCTACGAAAAAAAAAAAAAAGGAAGAAATTAATTGGCCAACGAAAAATATATAGAAACAAGTAGCCGGGCATAGTGGAACATGCCTGTAGTCCCAGCTAGTCGGGAGGCTGAGGCAGGAGGATTGCTTGAGCTCAGGAGTTTGAGGTTGCTGTGAGCTAGGCTGACACCACAGCACAGCACTCTAGCCCAGGCAACACAGTG